>CM049799.1:12509067-12633729 GCA_027422405.1 Ptychobarbus kaznakovi
TGCAGAGTTGTTTTCAGTCAGTGTAATGACTATCAAACGTCGTACGTGAGCAACTAAAGGCCTTCCTCACATTGGCTAATGTTAATGTTCATGAGCCCACCATCAGGAGAACACTGAGCAACCATGGTGTGCATGGCAGAGCTGCAAGAAGAAAGCCACTGTTCTCCAAAAAGAAAATTGCTTGCTAAAGATCATGTGGACAAGCCAAAGGACTATTGGAGAAATGTTTAATGGATGGATGAAACCAAAATGGAACTTATTGGTTTAAATGGGAAGCTATTATGTTCGGAGAAAAGAACACACTGCATTCCAGCTTAAGAATCTTGTCCCATCTGTGAAACATGGTTGTGGTAGTATCATGGCTTGGGCCTGTTTTGCTGCATCTTGGCTAGGACAGCCTGCAATCATTGATGGAACAATGAATTCTGAATTTTACCAGCAAATTAATAAGGACAACGTCAGGACATCTGTTTAAGAACAGAGTCTCAAGAGAATGCAAGACAACAACCCCGAGCACACAAGTCATTCTACCAAAGCATGGTTAAAGAAGAACTAAATTAATGTTTTTGAATAGCTGAGTCAAAGTCCAGACCTTAATCCAATTAAAATGTTGTGGGAGGACCTAAGCAAGCAGTTCATAGGAATAAACCCACCAACGTCACAGAGTTTAAGTGGTTCTGCACTAAGGAATGGGTTAAAACTCCTACATGTTATTGTGCAGTACTGATCAGCATTTACAATATATTTTACCTTCAGTTACTGCAGCAGAAGTGGGTCACACCAGATACTGAAAGCCTTCCCTTAAGTGTACAAGGATGAGCTAAATATATTTGGAAAGTTTGTATTTAAACTGAAAGTTTAATACTTTTTTAATGTATATGAGGGCCCAATAAAACATAAAAAATATATTTTTTGCTTTTAAGCTTGTAAATGTGTTATGTCTGAGACATGATTCAATTTAATTACAGGGAGGCTGAAGACATAACAAGGTCAAAGGTGCTTTGATAAGATTATAATCAAAGACCTTTGTTGGTAACTTTGAAGGGTGTGCACACACTTTAGCAACAACCTCACATTGTATTAATACTATTTTGGTGTCGTGGGAAGCATCAAAGCTTGCACCTGTTTTTCCAGACACTGTTTTGAAAGCGAATAGCTACCATTCAACAATGAATCTACAGTATACCATGCAGGCCAGTCCACCTGGTTAGCACATGTTACCAGTGGTCCCTGAGCGGTAGTTCCTCTGACAAGCAAGTGACCTAAAGACCTATTATATGCATGATATCCTTGCACATACCTTGCAGGTATTAATTATAAGTGAGTATAACATTGTTTACTTAACATTTAACAGGTTTTGTTCACAGGTAACATATTTTTCAATACATTTTCTCAAGTATTACCCACCGCACCCGTGGCAGATGTAAAAAACTAGCACCTGTTTTCTCTCTCCTCAGTGATTTACAACATTTTACCAGCTTCTATATTTCCTTTTTTTGTCATCTTTAGACACTGAAATGTGTTTTTCATTTCCCCCTGCATTAATCAAAACGTGTCAGTCGCACATTTACTCTGCTCCCAGATCAGGTTCCTTGCTTTATTCATTGAAAATGAATCAGTAAATCTGGTCTTGGATCAGCAAATTATCTATACTCACCAGAATTCCCTGTTTGACCATCTGGTCGAAGACCGACCTGTAGAATACAACTAATAATAAACAACATCCCCTAGGCCTAGACAATGAAGTTCTGTTTATTTTCACTGGTGGTCTGACCACATATGTTAAAATGATAACCGTAAGCCAATTGGTCCTTTAATGGGTACAGTAGCTTTTATTTACATTGTCATAATTCTAATAAAGGAATATGTTATTACACACATTTTTGTCAAAGCACGCAAAACAAACTTTGAGTCCTGAAATGAATAGGTAATCACATCTGTTATTGCCATGACTCTTGAAATATTTCCAACCTTATCTCAGCTTTAATAAAAAAAGGCAGTTGACGGACATTTAAAGGGCATATCTGAGAAAGAAAAGCATTGGAAGGCAAGCACTGACAAGACAGATATAAAGATTAGTCATTTTAGTCAGTCTTTCTGTAGAGCAGACTATGTGGTTTTCAGTGTGTCACTATTAAAGTGTAGCATTCACATTTATAGGCCATTTCCCTGAATTCTCAAATAGCTTTTGTCTTGCTGTTTTGGCCTAGATCCCTTGGGCCTCCACATGGACAGGACTGTATAATAAACAGCCTCCAAACCTGCTGTGTGCAGCTGGACTGTTGCTAGGATCCAGGCAAAATGTGGAAAACCATGGACACCTCAACCTACATACAGTTACTTTATACTACTATAAAGAAATTGTTCAAAAAACATTAAAGATAAGATGTCCAATTAATCCACCAGTAGTCACGGAAGCTTAGTTTTGCATGGGAAAAATCTCACAATTCTGACTTTTTTCGCTACAAAAGAGACATTCACCAGTTCACTTATTGACTGGTCACCGTTTTGGCATTGACTGCTACCGCTGCATACTCACCACTTTAGATATTGCCATTGGCACTCATTATTGTGTCAGTAAACTGCTCTGGGTTCAAACACTTATTTTCTGTTTGGGTCACACCTTAAAACATCTCGCAATTCAGACCTATTTTTGCAATAAGTCAGAATTGACCTATCGTAAGCCCCTCCCCTCGAATGCAGACTAGTCAATGGCAGTCAAGTATCAGTTGCACGGGGAGCAGAACTCGGACATCTTTAGGTTTCAGCAATCTGAAGCTTGCATCGGTTTTATGGGGTTTATGCTTCAAAAATGCAAAAACGATGTGCCTGAGGTGCTTGTAACACTGATTCCAGGTATTCTGAGAGGATAGGCAATATAATTAATTTTATTAAATTTCCTGAATCCAAACAAAACAGAGTAAAATGTCCGTAAGTATTCAACTCCAATACAAATGAAGACAACAATGTTCATTTTCTGGTTTTCATACAATCATTAAGTTACAATTTTCATCTGCTCAAGCAGAACTTTAATGTTTTCTTGTGCTTCAGCAAGGTATCTCTGACTAAAACTAGCTAATGTTAAAGTTAGTGAGTCCACGCTAATGTACAAACCTAAATAGGGGACTGTTCTTGCATCTTGTACAGTGTAGGTCAAAAACACATAAACGAAGGTCTACATTTCATGGTCTCTTCATATTAAACTGGTTAAATGTACATTAATTTAATCGTACCCTGCGGTACTGAACAGTGTTGATCCTGCATGTTGTCATCAGCGATCGTGATGACTGACCATAATTTGAGACTTCTCCCGCTTGTATTTAAAAAAAATATATATTTTATAAATCCCTCCATGGAATATTTAATTCCCATTTGGTGGCCTTCTGCGTCCAAAAATATGCAAAACAATCTTGGGAGAAGGTTTTCACACTGCAGTTGTCAATGTAAGACTATGTAAGACAATGTAAGACAAATTTGTTTGTCCGAGGGAGCAACAGTAAGTAAGGGGGTGTGGGGCTCACCGATAGGTCAATTGCGAGATAACCTGCAGTTCTAAGAAGTAAAGCCCAAAATGTTAGATATAGCATATACTTGCAATTGCAGATGGAAAAAAGTTAGAAATGTAACATAAAAATTATCCTTTTTGGCATAACAAAAGTGAAAAGAATTTAATTTTTTCTACTATACAATTCTACTATTTTAAAATGTAAGTAATAGTTACTTGAACATTTCCCCCAATCACACCATTGGTTGAGTCAGTGTTGCTGTGTTGGCTGGTCAGAACACTCAAACAAGTGCCACACAGCTACACATTTCTTTCTGGAAATCCACCTGAAAATACACTAATTGTCCTTGTTTATCCAGAATAAGCAGAGAGAAGACATTTAAAAATCCCAAAGAATTATACACATTAAGCAATTCTTGATGTATGGGCACAATGTATTCTACAGTCTTAAGTAAGACAAAGACTAAACTGTTCTGATGTCCCTCGAAGGCTCTTATAATGCATTTCAGCTGAGTCAATATTTATCCAGCTAAACTGTTAGAAACAGCCTGAAAACATTGCGCATCTAAGTCACGTAATCAAGCTTTACACAAACGATTCACAGACAAAAGCACAGCACCCCTTTATTGTGTACACTTATCTGTTATACAGAGCTGGTTTGAGAAATATTCATCATACCTTTGATATTAATACTGTTAATCTTGCTCAGAATAAAAATGAATAAATCTGAAAGGGGCCGAGCACATGCAGTCTTTCCGCAAACAATAAGGTAAGACGATCTCTTCGCTGACACATCTGTCTTCAGCAGGCAGGAAAGAACTTCTGTGCTGAACTAGCCTCCATAACAGTCTTTGAATCTTTACATGAGACTTTATTGTTCAATTTGGCAACATAGTACGTGGAGAGCAAACTTGAGTTTACTCACAAATGCATTTTGCCCCACTTTTGTTAATGAACTGCTTCCTGCAGCTAAATAACATGTTTTCAGTTTAAACATAACACCTGGTCTTTATTATTGTGATATAAGATGACAGTAAATCACAGAACTGTGTGTACTACAGAAAGCATGGCAGAGGTATGTTGAAACAACTAGATGTGATTGCACACTAAACCGAACATGCCCTGGCACATTCTTTATTTTTTACAGGTTAGAGGCATCGCAAAATTATAGAGATCTATTCAACCTTATACAGGTCTGTGTCCTCTACGGGGGTTTTCCTTTCTCACAAATCCAGTCTCCAGAGATGGAAGCAGAACCTGGGTACTCTGATTAAGACTTTAATGAAGACCATCTGTGGAATGGCACTGAAATGAATACCTTTCTTTCCAGGTTGTCGCATGTGTAAGAGAATATCTTAGAATGTTCATTAATAAAAATCAAAAAGAGAAAGAAGGGAAAACCAAAATGGAAGTGGTTCTGACTAAGCTAGGCAACTTTTAAAAGATAATACAAATTGAGCTGAAAAGAATGATAACTTTTTACAGCTTTGACTTTTTGAGGTAACAAAATGTAATTGATGCAAATGTTGAACCCCAGTGACTGGAAAACCTCTCAGGTCAAAGAGAGAATATAAATCAGGAT
Organism: Ptychobarbus kaznakovi; assembly: GCA_027422405.1. Lineage (NCBI taxonomy): Eukaryota > Metazoa > Chordata > Actinopteri > Cypriniformes > Cyprinidae > Ptychobarbus > Ptychobarbus kaznakovi. The sequence goes on from CM049799.1 coordinate 12,514,155, forward strand.
TATCCCAGAAACCCCAGATTACACTGTGTAACATATTTTCAACATGTTTGGCTCAGATCGCAAACAGATGCTAAGCATATAAAATGCTCTACTGTAAGTGCAATATTATATAACAACTACCTGTAGCATCAGTAATGACTAAAACACAAACCTGCTCACATAATTAACTCAGCAGCTGTACAACAAATTCAAAGAATTCCTTTCCTCAAACAACCACCTCCTAAAAACAATGGACACTTCTTTCCAGTGTTCTTCCCAGTGAAATCGGTGAGACGCGAGAGATGGTTCTTGGACATCAAATTGGACATAAACTTACCAATGAATCACTAAATGGTGTAGCAGACCTATTATCATTTAACATCTGCTGTAGAGCAGCCTGTCCACCAAAGGGTGATAAACTGAGATTTATTCAGCTGTGCTTCCAGAACAGTTGTTATAAACTGTATGATTGAAATATTTCTGAAACTTGTTAAACATGGTTGGGTTGCGCCAGATCTAGTAATACATTATTGCTCTTACAGCAATCTGTTTACAGAAGAATAGGTTTGAGCTTGCAACACTCAGAGTGCTTACTTGTAAAAATTGAAATGACACAATGCAAAATGTTGAATAGGAAAGGATAAAATATCACTTAGTAACTGAAAGCATTTAGGGTTATAACAGATGCACCTCTAAAGAAATCCACATGGTCTCCTTTGGAGGAATTTAGTGAAAGGGCTAGAATGTGGAAAAAAGATTTTGACCTTCAGAGGAAGAGACTATGGCAGGATCCAGGAAGGAGCTCTTATGGGAGAGTAATTAAATTACACAGGTTGAGCTGTGAGATTCATACATTGCTCATTAGTGTAGAAGATCATCTGTATGATGATATTAAATGATAAGGTCTGGACGCATACATTCAATTAGTTTTATCTCCTCCTGTGGCAGACATTAATGAGGCTGCCATATCACTACACAGACAGCCAGTGTTAAATCAAAGTTGTTTACAGTACTGACCTTTTGCTTCTGGAATGAGATAAACTTGATGTCTGTTTCACGAGTAAGAAAGCAAGACATGTCTATCTAAATGTCAACAGCAGTGCAGAATATTTACAAGAAAAAGACCCCAAAAAACAAGAGTCTGATGATCAGATATTGGAATAACCTTATTGTAATTTAAAATCATTTACAGTTATTTGCGCATTTGCAATTGTGGTAAAGAGTTTTTTTTTACGTAATAAAGATAGTCTGTAATCATCTATCCGTACGTAAATATTTTAAGGACATGTTGCACATCACTTTTGTCTTCCGGAGCAAGTGTACAACAGAAAGGTTGATTGTTGTCTGATTAACATGCTTTCAAACTCTTAAAAGGCCTTTAAAAAAGGCCTGTTCACACCAACACGGAAATTCTGCCTGTTCGTCATGCAAACTTTTCTGATTTTTACATGTGAAAATGCTATTTCATTCTTTGACCATAGGTGGCGCTTGCTGAATCAGAAATACAAATAACCAGGGTACACAAAGTGCCGAACAACTTTACATTTGTAAAATGGAAAAAAAAGTAAGTCGAAGAGTATTAACAGCTTTTCTTTTCTTTTTTTTGCTGTAATGTTTATCAAAAAATCAAATACAAGAATACACAAACAAAAGAGTTGGTTCCACATTCCTTATCTGCTAATCACTGTGGCATAGCAAAATAATAGTTTTATGTGACAGGTTTTTATTTTTATTATTCACGACAGTCAAAACAGACACGTTAAAGCTGTACTGGGTGCAACATTTCAAATTGTTGCACCCAGTATTCTGCTTGGTGTCAATAGACCTTGTACGTTGTGATTTATTTTCCAGTTTCATTCATGGGACAAGCCAACCTTTCTCAAAAAAAAAAAACAAACAAAAAAAAAACCTTGTCAATTTATTAGATGTTGGATGAAGATTATGGTCAGATAAGTTATTTCTACCCTCTGTTTTGATGCTTCTTCTAGGATATCTTGACGTTTGAAGCTACAACAGCAAAGCCTTTGATAAGATGTCTTTGGACACACTTCAAAAGGGAAAAGATGGTGAACAAATGTCAGTTTACCTGCAAGGCAGTAATAACAGGGTGATGACAGGGTTCGACCTTTATGGGAGACCATGTTTACATCATAACTCAATGTCAAAGGTTTAGAGAGCAGTTCATGGAAATTATTAGCTCTTCATGATTTCATTTTATTTCCTCAACACAGCACAGCAGTTATATAGTATAGTAAAACGGAAGTCTTAATTCCACAATCCTTATAGTGTTTTTATCAAATGTATATTTGTTAAGAAATTAAATCAATCTGTTATCATTGACCTGGAAATGTCTAAACTGATTTAGAAGAAAACTGCATTCAATAACAAGATGGGTTGATAGGAAGGCCTCAGGCAGTACTTCAACTTGCAGTGTGCTGATGGTATGATAAATCTTTGGGCTGTCTTTCAGCCATGAGCTTTAGTTTTATGTTTCCTCTCTCAAAGTTAAGACATCTCCTGGAACTATGCCAGAATACACTTTACTTCTGCCAGGGCATGACTCACTTGTCTACTGGTGCCTATTGAGTATGTCAGTGTGTCAAGGACTGAGGGGCTTTTATAGGGGCTTATAAAAGGAATGACAGTTGGGATGTGGGACACTGAATTCACCATGATCAAATTTAATTTATATTGTATCACACTTTATACTGCAGCATTCATATTATTCTCTATTTGCATATAATATTCAAATACGAAATATGTTGCCTACTCATTCATTTTCCATGTTGAGATCACATGGAAAATGCATGATTAATACCAATATCAACAAGCTCTTCTTGAAGGAACACAGACTATAATGACATCACACCGGAGACCTGCCATTATGTGGCTACATCCATATGAGTTCTGTATAATCTACAGACTGACCAGGCCAGTTCCTAACATAAATGTCAGATTGGTTTGCCCCTGAAAATTACAAATGCCTTTTAAAAAATGCATTTCAAATACAATTTTGCTGTTTCTTAGTTGGCATGAAATAGAAGTTGTGACTGACTTTATTTCCGTATTGTGACAGTGATAAAATTTATCGAGCTTGAAACAGCACAGAGCAAGACTTGATGTTATTAATTGGTAATTTATTTGATTGTAAAAAGCGAGTGTTGCATGGAAGCAGATCTGAATGTGATTGGCTGAACTGCAATGCATTCTTTCATTTATCAACAGAGAGAAGAAAAGGTGCATCTCAAAAAATGTGAATATCGTGAAAAAAAAATTTTTTTAACTTATTTGTTTGTAACTTATTCTAGATTAATTGCATGATTAGAGCTTACAGCTCACGAAAGTCAAAAATCCAGTATCTCAAAATATTAGAATATTTCATTTATGCACTCAATACTTGGTTGGGGCTCCTTTAGCACAAATTACAACATTAGTGAGGTGTGGCATGGACGCAATCAGCCTGTGGCACTGCTGAGGTACTATTGAGCCTTCAGCTCGTTTGGATTGTTGGATCGACTGTTTCACATCTTTCTCTTGAAAATATCCCATAGATTCCATATGGGGTTCAGGTCAGGCATGTTGGCTGGCCAAACAAGCACAGTAATATCATGGTCAGCAAACCACCTGGAAGTGGTTTTGGCACTGTGGGCAGGTGCTAAAGTCCTGTTGGAAAAGGAAATCAGCATCTCCATAAAGCTTGTCAGCAGATGGAAGCATAAAGTGCTTCAAAATCTCCTGGTAGATGGCTGCATTGACTTTGGACTTGATACAACACAATGGACCAACACCAGCAGACGTCATGGCACCCCAAATCATCACTGACTTCGGAAACTTCACACTGGACTTCAAGCAGCTTTTTCTGTGCCTCTACAGTCTACCTCCAGACTCCAGACCTTGATTTATAAATTAAATGCTAAATTTACTTTTATCTGAAAAGAGGACTTTGGACCACTGAGCAACAGTCCAGTTATTTTTCTCCTTAACCCAGGTAAGATGCTTCTGACGTTGTTTCTGTTTCAGAAGTGGCTTGGTAGCCCTTTTCCTGAAGATGACTCCAGCTTCAGTTCACTCCTTGTGAAGCTCTCCCAAGTGTTTGAATTGGCTTTGCTTGACAGTATTCTCAAGCTTGCGGTCATCCCTGTTGCTTGTGCACCTTTTCCTATCCAATTTCTTCCTTCCAGTCAACTTTGCATTTAATATGCTTTGATACAGCAATCTGTGAACAGCCACCCCTTTCAGTAATGACCCTCTGTGACTTACCTTCTTTGTGGAGGGTGTCAATGATCGTCTTCTGGACCATTGCCAAGTCAGCAGTGTTCCCCATTATTGTGGTTTCAAAGAACAAGATATGCCTGGAATTTATACTGTATGGATGGTCATTTAATGAAACTCAAAAGTAAATATTCTAATATTTTGAGATACTGGATTTTTTACTTTCATGAGCTGTAAGTTCTAATAATCAAAATTAAAACATACAAACGAACAAAAAACCTTTGAAATGTTAGTTTCACTTTTTGAAATGTTACAAAAAAATAACTTTTTCACGATATTCGAATATTTTTAGATGCACCTGCATTTTAATTAAATTTTGTGAGTAAAAAAAAAAAAATATATATATATATATATATATATAAATAATATATTTTATATATCACCTGAATCATTCAAAATTATACCACACTTTAAAAGAAACAATCTTTTTCAAATTTGTAAATAAAATTACATTTATTTAATTTGGTTGAGCTGTGTATGTCACTATCCTGTGAACTGCTTGTTCCATTCTTGTTTCCGCTGAGTTTTTGGATTTTTCTGATTTCTTCAGAGATTCTCTTTGTGTTTTGTTTTGACAAAGGCCAATGTTATAATCTGAGTCAGCAGAATAGTTCACTGTAATGGTATGTATGGATTTACATGAAGTAACTACCCAGTCCAAACATAATGAGTCCAAGTGGAGAATTAAAATGTCCAAACAAGCAGTGCTTGCTGGAGCGATGAAACAAACAAAGCCATGACAAATGTCAGAATCTCAAGTGGCAAGCATGAAAACACAGCAGATACAACTTTACCACAAAATGCTTCCGTTAAGGACCCAGCTGGGTTATATATACAGTGTATATATGTAATTTATTACAATTATATATACAAAGTAACACCTTAAAATAAACTAGATTTTGATTTTCTTTCCATTTGAGCAATTCAAGCTTGAACTGCTACTTTCACATGCAGCTACAAAAGGCAACATTCCTCATCAAACCAAACTCACACAGGATGTATAATGGAACAGCATGGACATGTCTGCAACACATTTTAGAAACTGAACTGTTTTTCACTGACATCTTGATATCTTAAAAACGTGGCACTCATTGCATTAAATAATAGCCAGGCGCAATGCTGAGAGACATCTTTGATTATATTTTTGTGTATAGAGCTTAAACTTGTTTTCATAAGCAAAAAAATTGACGCCATTACTCACAAGCAAGAACAAAGACGAGACATAACAAATCAGTCAGTTCCCCATTATGAATAAAAACCAAGCTGAGTCAATCTGATGACGCAGACTGACCACCTAGCAATTCATTTACAAAGAGCCTTGCCCTTATTTGCAGACTTTGTGGAAAACAACCGTTAAAATTATTTATTTGTGTCATACATGTGTGTCTACTTTTCTGTAGAAGTCTGAATAAAGTCAGATCAAATTCCATTAACAATTCACTCAAAACAACCCTGGAAGAACAGCGAAGGAATCTGGTACCCATAAGGCCCCAAGAAAAGCATTACAGTTAATTAAATAGAAACATTGAGTGTATTAAATCTTATGTACAAGTCCAAATCGTGATGATACTGATGCCTTCTGACAGTTACAGCCATAAATCATAAATGCGTTAATATAAAAGTCTCCTCTATTGCTCTTAACCACCACTTGGATAAGACACAGATTAAATTTAATATTATTTCAATTAGATTTTCTACTTCTCCATGCATGCAAGAAGATCCCCTCTAATTTCATTCTCATTTCCGTGCAACGACGTCCCCTCTAATCAGCCCGTTAGACTGTAATCATGAGAGCTACAGTTCACTCCTTCCCCAGAGGCTCTGCAAATTGACATTTTATATCTGAGTAAGCATATTTGTGCAATGACCATCACCAGAGAGGCCTGCTCTGAATTCAGCTGCTGTTACACTCAACAGCTGGTTAATCAAGAAATATTACAGCATTGCCGGTGGTAAAATGGGGACTCTAGGCTGACCTAGATATGGTCTTTATATGTACTGACCTTAACTGTACCCAAAACTGCAGGGTTGTATACCTCATATCCACTTGCTTCAACTGACATCTTATCAAAAATAAGAAAAAATGTTGTAATCATTACTCACCCTCATGTTGTTTCAAACCTGTATGACTTTCTGGCTACACTTTATTTTGATAGTCCACTTCAGACATTCTACTAACTATAAGTAACTTCGTAAGTACATCAACAACATGTCACCTAATTCTCATTAATTTGCTACTACATTGTCTAATAACTGTTAGACAGTCTACTAAGAGTAGAGTAGACTGTTAGGGTAGGTTTAGGATTAGTAGAATAAGTTGACATATACTTGCAAAGTTTCTCAGTCAGTATGTTGTGGACCCATCAAAATAAAGTGTTAGAAGCAGAAAGTCTACTACTCTAATGACTGCTAATTGACATGTAGCTGCAAAGTAACTTACTGTTAGTAGAATGTCTAAAGTGGACTATCAAAATAAAGTATTACCAACTTATTTTATTCTGTGTAATAAATAAGTAAGTAAATTATCATTTTAATTTCTGGGTGAACTATTCCTCTAATAATAGTTGGAATTGTTTTGAAATGGTAGTCTCAATGTTTTTATTTAGCCAGTTTTTGAATGTAAATGTGTTAGAACTTAGATTGCTTCATTCATAGACCAGTGCATGGATTTTCTATTGATCTGTAACCTTCTCCAAGTCTGCAAATGCAGTTAGATTAGATTATGTGTTTACCTTGATCGGCTAAAGGGCACAGGGATATGGAAATTATGAGAAATACAGTTAGTGCATAACTTAGAAACATATGCACTTTGAGTTATTCCTGTTACAATATCCAGCTGCCTACTTTCTTTGTTTACTTGAAACAAATCTCTAAGAAGTATGTTCCCAACCATGCTGGAAATGAAGTAAGCGGTTTAACTATCTACTGATGATTTGCTTTTCGTCTGCTTTATCGCATTTCATTGATGTTCTTAGTTTTGTTTGTTTTGTTTTTTAAATCAAAGCCCTTACAATACAATGCATATCTGACTGAATTACTGGAAAACATCAGAATGGGAAGAAACACTAGGCTTAAAGTTGCTGTAAGTTGAAATTCAATGACTCATTTTGCAGGTTTGCTGACATGTCTTTGGAGAGAGGGTGGAATTTGGTAATGGAAGTTAGCGAAATGGTGGAAAATGCCTGAACTCATTTACAGCTCCTTTAATTACCAAGAAGCTGCTCACAGTGAGTGCACTTAAAGGAATAGTAAACTATCCCTTTAAAACCTAAAAGGATATTTAGTTTTGAACTTAGTTAATACCTTGCTGTTCTAACCCGTTCTTACTCCTAGGTCGTCAGATATTGCTGCATGTCAAAAATAAATGTGGTCATTACACACACACACACACACACACACACACACACACACGAGAAAATCTTAGCCTGTTCAAAGTCATTGCTTTTTCATATTATTATATATTTTTGATCCTATGTAATGTACTTTAATGTAAGTTTTTTTATTTATTTTACAACGGACAATAAAGAGTTGCACGACTGATAATGCTGGATCTCAACAATGCAAAGCTTCTCCAGGAGACTGAATGTGAGCCAAATCTGGGATAAACCATCGCTGTTTTTCTATTGACCGAGATAAACTCTCAGACGGTGAGCTTCCCTTCCTAAGTACTAACAGGTGTGCATCAGTGAAAGACCTGCATATGATAATTCTACACAGAAAGAGTTCAAATCAGAGCCAAATGCAAACCAAGTCAAGTGTCTGAAGGCAGCTTGATCACATTCACAGACACACTCCTCCTTTCAAAAGAAGGACATTGCTTGGTGTAGCCCACTAACAGCTTTCTGATGTGTGGACAATGTACAACACATCTACAGTAACTATAAAAATGTTGGGTCTTTAAAATTAATGAATAAAATTATCAAACATTTTTACAACAATAAATTGAATATCAATTCAACAGAATAAGCCTTTATTGCTTTGTATGAACTAGTTTCTGCCTTTATATCATGATTAGTTTGGCATTATGGACAAGAAGCTGTCTAATTCTGCCTTAACATCCTGAGTTCCGACTTCCAACTTCTGACGGTTTAAAAACAAATTACGAATCATGGAGGACACCAGGTTCCTTTTTGCTCATTGCTTGCGGAAATCTTATTAAAGCCAAAATGCATTAAAGATATTTAGTAAATATCCAACAGATTCAATGTAGTGTCCCATTTGTTGCAACCATATAAACTTCACTCACACTAAATTGACTGCAATAGAATTTTCGGTAAAATAAATGCTGTTTTATGTGTAAAATAATTAAAATATACTGTCAAATGGTTATTGATATTATGTAAATATACATGACTGTAATAGCAAGAGAAAGCAATGTAGACGTTGTGGGAAAAACGAATAAGCAGTCTTACGGTAAGTTTACACAACAACGATGTACTAATAACAGAAAGGTTTTTGCTTTTGGATTTTTTTAAAGTTTTGCGTACAGATGATAATGTTGTCAAAACGATACTCACTCACATGGATGCGCAAAAACAACTAAAAGTGCTGTATGATGCACGCTAGGCCAGTAGTTGGTGCTGTGACTTTGTAAAGAAAGACTTGTTTTTTTCACATCTACACATTCATCTACAAAACCAGAGCAGTAAATATAACACACGTGATCGCTTTTACAAAATTGCATATTTGTAGTTTAAACGGAAACAATAACGGTATCGTTTTACACAATTTTCCCTTTGAATCCTCATTTGCAGGCCCCCAAAACACACAAAAAAGCATACATTTTCTGTTTTAGTTCAAAATGGTGTTGTGTAAATGCCCCCTTAAACTTAGCATATAGTAAACTGCCATGTTTAGTTCATGGCCTGCCCAACTCTGAAACTCGGGAATCAAAATAATCTCAGAGGTTCTTAGTTGTAAATACAAGTTGAGAGGCCGTTCATGTTTAATAGCATGTGAAGGCAGCATGAGGTGTAGCTGAGACGGGTGGAGTATATGATAATATCTCAATGCGGGTGTGGTGGTGGTCTGATGACAGGACTCTTTGATGAGATCAGAACCTAAAGCCATTTAATTGCACTGATCACTGTGGTTACCAGTCATTACAAGGTGTCGTCCCATAGTTTCAAGTTTTTTGGGGGCGTTTTGACCCATTTACTCCAGGAGGTGAGGGGTTAAGTGAGGTGAACGATGGAGTAATGGTAGGTTTGTTGGGTTTATAGAGGTAGACTCCACCACAGTCAGCAACTTTAAGGTTCATTGCTCCAAGCTACAAATTCACATCAGGTTTATTTCACCACAACAGCACTGACACTGTAATTTCTTTGGCTAATAAATAAAGTAACTCTGAAGCATTAAACAAACAAAATCAGTCTTCTACAGGACAAAAAGAGATTAAAGAACATAATTCAGCACCTCTGACTCAGCCAAAAATTGTCATCAGATAAGAGCTGCATTGACAGTACCAAGAATTTAAACAGCAGCTGCAACTTTTCACATCGCAGCTTCAGAGAACATCTATCAAATGGCGATATATCCAAAATGTGTTGGATTTAAGCAACCCAAACATAAACAGATGAGTGTACACAACGATGGAATACACCATAATCGTGTTGTTAAATGGAAATGTGTTTTTCTGCTTTCCTGTCACAAGTATAAATATATTACGCAGAGCTGCCAAAGTGCGGTGGGTACATAAACCATACATTAAAACCATTTCCTATCAGGTTTGGGACAGATCCATCGTACAGGCATTTTGAAGACCATAAGGGAACTATTAAGCCAAATTAGTCTGTCCCAGCGGTGTGTCTGAAAGGACTAAGCGTCTTTAAAATGTTTAAACTGTAGTCAGATTTTACAAGGAGCAGAGCGAAGAAAGAAAGTTATGTTTGAACATTTCTCTACGGGTGAAGTCTAACCACAGGGGTTAGAGAGTGAAATAACCTCTTAAAAATGCAACAGTCTCAAGGCACCTTAATGGATGAGATCATTCATCTGCTTTTGCAGGGAAGGGGTGATGCTAATTTGTTCTGTTAACTACTAATGTCCATTCAATATACATTTTACATGAATACTTAAGGAAAATAAACTATAAAGGGACCAACTGGGGGAAATACTAGCATATGAAACTGTGGCAAGCACTTAATCATGGGTATATAGGAAAATGAGAATATATTAAGACTCTTACAGTAAATGGTCTAATAATTTCCACTAAGCTTGTAGTTTAAAAGGTTCCCGAGGCTGGTGTGAATGAGCGTATGGCTTGGTGCCATCAAACTGAATCCAGCTCATCTCAATAAGACTTCAGCAAGTTTGGTCAGAGTACACTGGAAAGCTAGAACAGCCTGCAGGACTATTAGTCAAATAGTTTTGCCCACATTAAAAGGTCAGTTTATTTTCATGGATATAGGATTTGCAGATTTTCTCAAGTTTTTATAACACCTTGGTTGCAGGTAACATTGCACTTGTACCATCCAAAATACACCATAAATGTTCATAAGGCAATACAATGAAAGTACCGATGAACTAAAGAAAGGAAAAGTGTGATTAAAACCAGTATAAAATCCTATGCTGGGTTTTTAAGTTCATAGAACTTCATTTTAGTTTTTGCTGTTGCAAACAATATAAATTACATTTTATTTCCTCAAACAAGTGTAAAAAAGAAAACACACAAAATTGAGAACACAGCAAAAATATTCACACAGGAAACATTGACCAATAAACAGTGAGAAAAACAAAAACAAGATGGTAACAGCTGTCAAGTCCATATGAAATCTGCAAGTTGCTCTCCTTAGTATAAAACTGCATTTGCAATTTAAAAAGAACAGCCATTTCAAGAAATGATATCAAACAAATGATATTTTGTAGACATTTTACAATGATAGATTACTGCTTCAGACAAAAGCAGTTAAGAAAAACTATGGAAGTCCAGAAACAGGAAGAATTGTTTTGAACATACACACAATAACTAGATTTCACACCATAGTCAATTCTCTTCCCATTATGGAAGACTTTTAAACGCCATATATTAAGTAGCATTACAAAGCAATGTAAACTGTGTTTGCTAAATTCACCCCCATAACTATGCAAGGCGACTTTAGAAAACACCTGGCTAGTAAATTGTTTATGCACTTAACCAATTAGTAAACACATACATAACATCAAGCACAACAGCCAAAGTATGTGAACAGTCATCTCATAATACAAGCATTAATCTAATTTATGAGTTACCTACAGGTTTGTGAGGTCATGTTTGATTAAGTAAGTGCTACAGTGCCTCTACTTCACCTGCTATTCTTAGTCTGACATCCTGGCAGGAATGTGTTCAAAAGCTCTTTGGATTCTTGGGGCCGTTCACACAAACTGCGCTTTTGTGGTCAACTTGAGATGATGCACTATAGTATCTAACTGCAGAGCCGCAACACTGATGAACACTGATGAATGGGAAACAAGGCAGGGAAGGCAGGGCAGTTGTACTTATTTTAACTTGCCTTAATGTAGTGCTGATGCAAAAAAATTATAAAAATAAGCGAGACAGCGCATTGGTCAAACACATCTGTCTAATGAATGTATACTTAGAAACAGAATGAAAAAGCAGCACAGTAGAACACAAAAACACGTTCTGTTTCACACTGTTAGATGACTCCTGTGCATTTATTTTGGGACTCGTATGTATGAAAGCTTTGGTAAAAAAATCATTAAATTATTAATTGAGCAATTCATAATTCTGAAATAAAAGCTTAAAAAAGAACTGTTATGAAATAACTAGAAATAAAAATACAAATTCAATAACCATAAGGTCCAAAATCTCATATTATGAGATAAAATGTTATGATAAGTTTAAACGGAGTCACGACTTTTTAATCTCAATTTCCAATTATAATCGTACTTTTCACAACTTGAATCACAACGTATTTTTATTTATTTCAAAGTTATAATTTTGATTATGGGGGAAAAAACTCAATTTGAAAAAACTTAATTGAAAATAGTCAATTAAGTCAAATTATTTCAGAATTCTGGCATGACTTTTGTTATAATTTATGTAATTAAAGTCAAAACTTAGATATAAAGTCATAATGGAAACAGCTGAAATTGACAAAAATTAACGACTTATTTCCTAATTCTAGCTTTTTAACGTATAATTTCCCCATTTCTCCCTTAATTATGATTTACTGTAATAATTAATTTGCCAAAGCATTATTATTTTTTCATCTGATGGGTTTTACATGCGACATCAAAAGGTTACAGTATGCAAATAAAAAACAGGAGTGAAATATAGACTTATGTTTCTGTTTAGTAAATATGACTAAATCCAAGTCATCGCTATAGTTTGGAGTTTGGGTTCTGTAGATTAATGATATTTTGGATGTAAATAGGGCTTACCACATGTAAATTCCATTTCAGATTAAACAATTTGTAGTCTTAATTATATATTAAAAAAATTACCATTTTAAAATGCATTGCTGTCATTTACATTGACTTTGCGTTTTTTGTATAGACTGGCCAGGTTGTTACGCCATAAAAATACTTCCAGTATAAAAGCATAATGCTGCAGTTACTTTTGCTTAGTTTACATGCCTGCTCGAGAGTGCAGTGTGAAACAGGCCTAATGTTATGAAATGTATATAGCAATACCATGTGGGAGGAAAGGATCAACACAGCAAGTTCAGATAACCAGAAAACTAAATTTGTCAGGCTTAAAGCTCTAATTCATCAAGCTTTTTGAGCTATAAAGCCAAAACACAACCATGACCATACATGTTTAGGCATAAGCTAAGACATTGTTTTGATCCAGCAAAAAGAACACTGAACAGAACCTTGATATTGCTTATTTAAACTCTTTAAAAACATTACTTTTGCATAATATAAAAGACTCAGAGAGTGTTGAATCAAGTTGCTCATCGCTTACTAGATGATGCTGAAAGTGATGAACTGTTTCCTCTGTAAATGTTTGACCATGATTATGTTGACAATAATGATGATCAGAAGAAGTCTGTTTCGGTTTCTCAAGTGTGTAGGACTCAGGGACAAGCAGGCAAGACATGCCTATAATAATGCAACTATGACCTTTTAATGTCCCCTGAATGGTTAGGTTAAAACTTCAGCTCTAAATCATTATCTTCTACCAGTCCTGTCTTTTTTTTTTCATTTTTTTTTTCAGAAGTTCTTGAAAATTTCCAGATCCTTAGCTGGTACTGGTGTGTCTTTCTTCCACTCATCCTCTGGATAGGTGTCAAAGTTAGACGTGTCACCCTCGTGAGATACCTTGGGAACTATGGGTGGCTGTCACAGCAATGAGAAAAACTCATTAAAGAGGCTTTAGATACAGTGAGATACACATTATCATACATAAGTGTGCAGTCAGTAAATAAAGTAATCATTTGAATCATTAAATTGATCAAAAGTGACAGTGTTCATCCATAAATCTTAAAAAAAAATGTATCACGGTTTCTAAATGTATTACTGTTTTTTTACCCTCCTCAACATTTATAATAATAAATGAGCATGATATAATGATTTCTGAAGGATCGTGTGAAACTAAAGACTGGAATAATGGCTACTGAAAATTCGACTTTGCCATCACAGGAATAAACAAAGTAATTATATTTAACTAATATTAATACAACAAACAGTTATCTTATATATTTCACAATGGTAGTGTTGATGACACTTTATTTTAAGGTCCAATTCTCGCTATTAACAAAGCATTAACTACGACTTTTACCTCAATAAACTCCTAATTTGCTGCTTATTAATAGTAAGGTAGTTAAGTTTAGGTACTGGGTAGAATATAGTCATGCAGAATATGTAATTTATAAGTACTAATAAACAGCCAATATATTAATAATAGGCATGCTAAAAAGCAAATCGTTAATAGTGAGAATTGGTCGCTATACTAAAGTGTTACCCTAATGTTTTCAATCGACTGACCCCAAACTGAATGGGCATGTAAACTTTCCACTATCCGCTACCAAGTATTTCTGGGAAACCAGTAAACCATGGGAAATATTCTAGCTGTATAATTCTACCAGTAAATAAAGTAAAAGATGATCACTTTTTAATGAGGCGTTGTCACGTATTATGTGGCCAGTAATGACTTACAGAAAAAAAAAAAAAATGAAAGGTGAAATAAAATGAACATTTATTAACAGGACATGCTCTAAAGCTCTATACAATGCTTACCTTGAGTTTTCTACAGGGCACAGAATCCCAGTCTACTGACTTAAACCATCTGTGCTTCTTCACATCATCAGCTCCATTCTGGAAGACAACAAAAGTAATGCACACAATGATAGATTACTATAAGTAAATGTACATTAATGTTGAATGACATCATACATTTTGAGACAAACCACCACAGTAAGAATAAAAACCTAATTTAACCTCTAACTTGACACTTCTCATTTGACCCCGAACACTAATTTCAGCCACTGTACTGTCTTTTTAGTTTCTTAGAGAGGGAAAAGAAAAGTGGGACAACTATACTAACCTACTGAGGTCTTCTAGAAACCTCAGAATTTGGGCCATGCATTGCACCGTGGGACCATGACAGATACACATTCACTCAAGTGGAATAACAGATTTCAGCTCTTGTGAATGAGCGCTGCCAGCAGGACCTGGCCTTGCTGTGGAAACAGTGCAAACACAGCTGTTATTAGGCTGCCGGGTCTTAAACTCTCATTGTATGTAGTCAGAGGAGAACAAGCAAAAGAAAGAAAGTGCTAAATTAACAACAGAAGCATCTAGCCTGGGAAGTCCACCCAAAGTGACATTTCTTAAAAAAAAAAAGGGTTTCCATCTTTGTCTCTACTCTGATTTGATGACAAAAAGGAATAAACCCCAAACAAACAGAACAGTGAGACACAGTACATATTTCAGCAAAGCTCATTCCTCATGTGTGGAGAATTATAATAACAGCATTAACTGGAGCTAATGGGAAAATGATGCTCATACGACAAACTTCCCATGACATCACCGTCACAATATGCCTGGCGCATGCTGCCACTGCATCTGGCGCCAGTTACTGAATTATTTCCTCTGAAAGGACAATTTAGAAAAGTAAATGCCATTGAACCGCAACTGTTTGAATTACTATAGCTAAGGATGCAGAAACATTTTGCACAAGAACTCTGTCTGTAGTTCTTTCCCCAGTATCCACCTCCTCTGATGGGGGTTGGAAGGAGGTATAGCGGGAGAGATGCCCGGTGTCAGACTCACTCTCTGAATGTCCAGGGAGTTTCTCCAGAGCCTCATCTCATCCCCTCTAGCAGATAGGAAGCCTTCTTATCGTAACTGGAAACATATGTGGCATACTGTGGCCTTTGGGAGAAAGATCTCGCAAGACTCAATCAAGGTCTTATTATTTGCCACGTGCAGCTTTATTAAGATGCATAACTGGCCTAGAAAAAGAGTTTATTCTGTTAGATGATTCATAGATTTTCAACATGGCCTTGAATTTGAGAGGACTATAGAAAGACCATATAGCCATCCAGCATTCTCAAAGGAAATATCCCAGATGCTGATTCCTGCTGAAATACTTTGCTCAACCATACAAGAAGAACTATATAAAATATCTGTCACCAGCGTCTTGCTTACCTTCATGTTTCCAAGCCTTCTTGCCCGATCAATCACCAGAAACTTCTTGATTATGTCCCTAGATAAACAAACACAAGATGAGAACAACTACGCTGAAATGCACCTGATTTAGAGATTAAATCAGTTTTATAAAAACAAGAAAATGAAGACACTCAATTTCATGAAGGCAGGCATTAAGAGTAGAGATGCACCAATACTGAAATTCTGGCTGATTCAAATAAATCAATCATTATTTTAATGTTATGGTTAATAACCAATAAATGGCTGATACTAAAAATCTCTATGGCTTCATTAAAATAAAATTACACAAAATATTTTTTGTTGTATGCTGCAAGTGAATTTAGGCATCACAGCATTATACATTTACAATATCTGAAATATGCTTTTTAAAATAAGTATACGAATATGTTAAAACAAGTCCTGAAAAGTAACATAGTTAATACAGTTAACACATAAATATGAATTTCCAAAAGTAACATGAATTTTTCAAGAAGTGAGCTTTTAAAGGGAAAAAAGGTTAAACCTTCATTATAATGCATAGCTATCCATAACTTTGTGCTAGATGATGGTAAAAGTAAATTTAAAATATTTAAATATATTTCTGGAATCAAATACACATAACACAGACACAGAGACACACAGACACATTAAAATAAAGGTCCCACTAGTTAACATTATGCAATACATTAACAAAAAAAATGTAAAATAAAAGATGCATTAAACCTTTACAGGTATAGTATTTATTAATCTTAGATAATCTGGTTGTTATAAATAATAATAATTGTTATAGTTAACAACTATACAACTGTTTATTTTTAGTTTATGTTAGGTTGTATCCATTAAATAATATTAACAGATACAATTTCTGATTTTAATCATTTATTAGTAAATGTTAACTAACTGTTAGCTATCGTTAATCACATTTCGACCAGATAGCTGCACGCATCTCAGGCTGCCTGGCGGACATCTCGGCATGGATAAAAGAACATCACCTACAGCTCAACCTGGCAAAGACTGAGCTTCTTGTCTTCCCTGCCACTCCAACTCTACAGCATGATTTTACCATTCAGATAGATTCAGCAACAATTACCCCATCAAGCTCAGTCAGAAATCTTGGGGTAATTTTCCGTGACCAGCTCACTTTCAAAGAGCACATTGCAAAAACTGCTCAATCCTGCAGGTTTGCATTGCACAACATCAGAAAGATTAGGCCCTTCCGTACACAGCATGCGGCACAACTTCTTGTCCAGGCCCTTGTCATTTCAAAAAAAGCCTTTTTTATTGTTAGTTCATGTTAGCTAATGATTTTAAATACTGTTAACAATGGACCCTTACCAAAATGTTACAATATGCCAAAAAAATAATAATAATGCAGCAAAATGTCATTAAAAATCGCACACACCAATATTTTCTGACAAAGGCCTGTATTACACCTACTGAAAAAGTATAACCACACTTTTAAAGAGATTATTCATAGTGGAGCATTTTAACATAAAAACAATTTCTACACACATACAAATCTACCTGCACTAAGCTTTTCACATAACCCTTATGTATTAGGTTTTAAAATCAATCTGTATCCATTACCCAACAGACTTCAAGCTGCGAACACGAGTGCATTAGCATGTTTACTGCTGTGCCGTTGATGTTCTCACTCAACCTATCACCAGAGACGCCTGGAGCGATCGTGCTACAGATGACCTTACGATTCACTCTAACCTCCCTTGCAGATGTTATTCATTCTCCTATGATTATGTGTGTTTGACTTCAGGATACCATTATCTTATCAAGCTTTTTAAATCCCTACTGACACAAGTCGTATTTTGGCTACTTTCACAATTGTAACTAGAGTAAACATGCCAGTCGAAAGGAAACACGGGTTCACTTTGCCTGAGGTGATTGTCTGTCTCTATTTCTGAGAGCTTCCTCAATCTGTCTTTGTCTCTGGAGTGCAGAGTGTTTGAAGCAGCGAATGCCAGTTTTAGTGGACAAAAGCCAAATTAGGAAATGCAGCTGTGATGTCATTTTGTGTATGTGTTTGTACAGCTGCACGGACTAAAACTAAGAGAGGATATTGTTGTGTTTTATTAAAGGGGATAAACTCAAGGATTACTTTTTGAACATAAAGAGGGGACAGTCGGTCGTTTGCGGAATCCTGAGCTTCTTTAGTTCAAAAGCACCATGAGTAATAGTGTAGAGTAAATAGACACCCGCCTGTCTGCAATCTGGAGGATGCCTCCACTCCAGTGTGCTTAGCTGACATGTTTAGACAAGTTCATTAGAGGACATGAGCTAGTTTGTAACTGCGTGCACATGTAAACGCATGCATAACTGTAAGAGCATCTCTCTTCTAACTATGAACTCTCTAAAACAGGGTTCTTTAACTTTTTTCATGTCAAAGACCCCTATCTGGTTATAGAGATGAAGCAAGGACTCCCAGTTATTACTGAAAATAAAAATGTCTATAAAAGTTGTGTCTATATAATGTGTGGAGTACCATATTAACAAATGCTTTAACTGTATTTAATATGTTTTTGTTGTGGAGGTATTAAAGGGGTCATCGGATGCAAAATTCACTTCAAATGTTGTTTGAACATAAATGTGTGTTGGAAGTGTGTGTACACATAAATCCTATAATGATAAAAATCCCCTATTTTAAAATCTCCGTTCTCAAATCAGGCTGTTCTGAGGTTCCTGTCAGAATGATGTAGTTCTGCACAGACCGCTCCCACGATAGTTGATTGACAAGACCGTCTTACCTTAGACCCGCCCTGAGTGAACTGAGTGAGCTGTAAACAGTCCGACCACCATTGTGATGCAGGGGAGGACAAGATGTCTCCGATTAAGAGATTGAGGTGATCTGTTGTTGGATGTAATAATGAGCAGTCGTCATTTACTCCCGACATCTGAGCCACTGAAGACGCAGACGATTAACGTTACTTTAGTTTTTAAAGGGAATCCGCCGATCCCTGACCTGCCTAAATGCATCTATGTTCGAGCGAATCATTTGTGATCCAGCCTCACCTACAGAAGAAGTGAGAATAATTTTTTTTATGAATCTTTGCAAATCGCCTTTCTTTATATGTGCTAGTTAGCAAGTTTCGCGGCCGAAGTTTACATTCTGCTAGTCACCTTACGGAAGAGAGGGGCGGGGTCAGCAGAGCTCATTAGCATTTAAAGCGACATGGACTAGAACGGCTTGCTGAAAACAGAGCTGTTTTTGACAAGGTAAAAAGGGTGTTTTTTACACTACCGTTGAGAAATTTTAACCAAAGTGTGATATAGACATTTCATGAAGACCCTAAAGAATCATATCAAATTGTGGAAAATGCGCATCCGATGACCCCTTTAAAATAGTCATTATTGATGTTCAGGAAAATATTTATGTATATTTAATGCACTTTTGCAGGAGGAATGAGAAAAATTATAAAAAAATTCGCCTAAACTTACTGTATTTTTATTATGTTTTAACAGTGTTATTTTATAATTATTTACATAACATAAAATAATAATAATTTGAATGATTAATGATAAACCTTTTATTGTTATATTTTCAGTTAGTTTTAGTGTTATATGCTTTGTCATTTTTATTAGATCTTTAATATTTAAATCTAGTTTATTTCATTATTAGTTATACTATTCATTATTATTAGTTTATTTCAATTTGATCAATTTTAATACTTCAACTTATTTTATTTCAGAAACATTTCTAATTTCCATTTAATCTTTTCAAGTTTTAGCTATATACTTTTTCACCTAAAATCTAAAAACAAAACTTAAATGTCTTGCCCCCCCCCAGATTAATTTAAATTAAAAAACAAAAAACTAGTGCTTCCCCCCACACAAATAAGTTTGAGATCAAATAATATTTCATGTTGATGCTGACATGATTTCAGTAGACATTGCGTTTTATGTATGCTACAAATATGGCATGTGTCATTCGGTTGTGTTTTCTTTATCAAACTCACTTTACATAGAAATCCAGATGCCGTGGAAACTCCAGCTTTCCGGACAGGATCTTCTGGTAGATGCCAAAGGGATTATCATCAAAAAATGGGGGATGCCTTAGAAAAAAAAAAAAGACAAATGAATGTGTCAGAATGACACCGAACAGGAAAAGCCTTAAAGATATTTACTAATGTCCTCTGTCTTTATCTGAATTCAATAAAGTTCTGCTGAGATGCCAAAAACTAATGCACAAACCTTATCTTCTGCTTAGACCTTAGTCCTGTCAGTTTAGTCCAATAAAAACCTCTGCAATTATTCATATATCAATCTTCGACTCAATATAAGTGCAAATTTAATACGGACTCATAATAATTCAATAACAACAGATCTTCTTTTTAAGATCAATCTTTTGTATTTAGCATCACATTTAGGTGTACATTTCACAGCTGCAACCCTGGTCTGCGCCACTGGAGGAGGACTGCAAGGGCTGAGGGTGCCATTTAGGCCTCTAAATGACTACCATTTACTGTCTCAGTATAATGCTTTTTGTCCATGTAATGTGTGTTCTCTAATGTTTGTTAGAGTGATTCTCCAGCTCATACTGTGTAATCCATTACTCCTTCATTACAGACTTCCAGTCTCGACCATCATGCCATTAAACATCCTTGCAGTCTCAATGAGCTTGTGTTTAATGCCTGCATCCAGCTGGCACTGAAAAGAGCCACTAAATAGGAGGGATAGATGCAGTGAGAGATGCTAAAGAGTCTGTTACTAGGCGACCACCTGAAGTCTCATGAGGGCACAGATCACTGACAACAATGGAACTCAAGTGTCAACAGTGAAGATAAGATGATGAGACATACATCAGCAGCAAAATATAGAGTGAAAGACCCTACAGTGATTGACATTGAACAAGCCATTACCGCAGAGTTGCACAACAGGGAGGACAAATGTGACCCTGGACCACAAAACCAGTCTCAAGTCGCTGGGGTATATTTGTAGCAATAGCCAAAAATACAAAAACATTTTAGATTTTTGTTTTATGCCAAAATCATTAGGATATTAAGTAAACATCATGTTCCATGAATATATTTTGTAGATTTCTTACCATAAATATATCAAAACTTCATTTTTGATTATTAATATGCATTGCTAAGGACTTCATTTGAACAACTTTAAAGGCGATTTTCTCAATATTTAGATTTTTTTGCACCCTCCGATTCCAGATTTTCAAATAGTTGTATCTCAGCCAAATATTGTCCGATCGTAACAAACCATACATCAATGGAACGCTTATTTATTCAGCGTTGTATATACACATCACTATAAAAAAAAATGACACTTAAGACTTGTTTTGTGGTCACACATGTGAGACAGCTTAAAAGAGTATTACCCAGATTGGCAGCAGTAACATATTATTTAAAGAAATAGTTCACCCAAACATGAAAATTTGCTGGAAAAGTACTCATCCTCAGGCTATCCAAGATAGAGATTAGCTTTTTTCTTCATTGGAACAGATTTTGAGAAGTTTAGCATTACATCACTTGCTCACCAATGGATCCTCTGCAGTGAATGGGTGCCGTCAGAATGAGAGTCCAAACAGCTGATAAAAACATCACAATAATCTACAAGTAATCCACACGTCGCCAATCCATCAGTTGAAGTCTTGCGAATAAAAAGCTGTTTTTGTAATAAACAACTGAATAATTAGGGCATATTAACTTTAAACCATTCTTCTGGCCAAAATATCCATAGTGGATATATATCCATAATCCATAACAACACTTACTACAGTGAAAATGTCCATCCATTGTTGTCCTCTCACATCAAAATCCACCAACATATTTGTTGACAAATTAATTGTATTGTTTTCACTTGTAAATGGTGCTTGATCTGTGCATATTTCTCACCTGATTCAGACAAGTTGACTTTTTTCACTAGAGAAAGCAATATTATGGATAAAAGACTTTTAAAGTAACTAAAGTAATGGATGTTTCTTAAAAACACACTCTTTTCACTTCACAAGATTCTCTTCATAATTTATGGACTGTGGATTACTGTAATGTTTTTAATCAGTTGTTCGGTCTATAATTCTAAAGGCACCCATTCACTGCAGAGGATCAATTGGTGAACAGGTAATAAAAAAACATATCTCCAAATTATTTATTCAAATCTGTTCAAATGACTAAACAAGTTCATCTACACCTTGGATGACCTGAAGGTGAGTACATTTTCTGCTAATTTTTATTTTTGGGTAAGTTATTCCTTTTAGATTTAATAATTTAACTATAGACCAACCATGTACCATTAATTCTTGACAAATAAAAGCCATACACCCATTTCAGCCATATACATTACTGTTATGATTGATTTTTTATGGTGCCTGAGAGTGTCTGGTCACCATAAACTTTCACTGAATGGAAAAGAACATTATAAAATTCTACTTTTGTGTTTGACTGAATAAAGAAAGATTTATAATTGTATTACGGTGAGTAAATGATGACAGAATTTTCTATATCTTTAAAGACCTCTAGCTGCAGCCTTCTGAAAGAAGTAAAATAATGTGGTTCCACGTAATGGATTGACCAGTACTGACTGAGTGTGGAAGCCATAAACAGAGAGAGAAGCCAGGAGAGCAGAATCTGCAGCTATTACTTGCAGAAAAGAGAGATGGAGAGAAGGAGAAAGTGAGCAGGAGAGACATATTAGTCTCTATAGTGTTACTGTAAGCAGTAACAGGGGAAAAAAGGAAAATTCTAAAACTGAAACTTTTACATAACAGCACAGGTATCGCCAAGATTCCACTAAGAAAAAGATACAAAATAAAAAAGTGTGCTCTTGAATTCTTGAAGTAAATATTATATTGTAACTAAGACTGTAAACTGATGAAAAAAATAAAAATAATGTTATGGTTTGCTGATTAATTAATCAAAATAATTTATATTAGTCAATCAATTTATTGATATTTTCTAAGAAAGACATTATTGTGGCAGACTGTTTAGATTATTTATTTCTTTATCGTTGATTAGGCCTACTACTGGCCTGAATTTCAATCACTCAATCTGTCTGTTTCACACAGGATACATGATTGAATTCCATTTGGGATATTTTCAAATCTATGTACATATGCAGATTAACATTTATTTATCCATTGTGTCTTTGCTCTTTTTTCAGCACCTCATGCCATGACTCTAGTAAGACACTGTTTAAGACACTTTGAAAAATGTGTTTTGACTTGAGACCCTTGCATTCTTTTAAACTTTATACAGCTGTTTTTGAACTCAATGGCACTCTGCTTTTAGTAAATGCGCTTGTTGCCTGTAAAGTTCCTAAAAATGTAATACAAATCCTTATTATGAAGTTTGTATATGGGTCAGGGACCCATTTGTATATGGGTCATACTGACAATAAATGTATAACCTGAATTATACATTTATACAAGTAAGTCGCTTTGGATAAAAGCGTTTGCTAAATGCATAAATGTAATGATGATTTATAGAAGATGAATATGTAGGACATATAAACACATATTAAATTTAATTAGGCAGCCATAATGTCTGTGAGTAATGGCTTTGACTAGATAAAAGCGTCTGCTAAATGTACCATAAACTTTTTGCCTTCATGGCATGATGCATTTATAGAAGATGAATCACGCAGTTGCTGCAGATTTGTTGGCTGCACATACATGATGTGAATCTCCCGTTCCACCACATCCCAAAGGTGCTCTATTGGATTGATATCTGGTGACTGTGGAGGCCATTTGAGTAAAATGAACTCATTGCCATGTTCAAGAAACCAGTCTGATATGATTTGAGCTTTGTGACATGGTGCATTATCCTGCTGGAAGTAGCCATCAGAAGATGGGTACACTGTAGTCATAAAGGGATGGACACGGTCAGTAACAATACTCAGGTAGGCTGTGGTGTTTAAACAATGCTCAATTGGTACTAAGGTGCCCAAAGTGTACCAAGAAAATATCCCCCACACCATTACACCACCACCACCAGTCTGAACCATTGAGACAAGGCAGGATGGATCTATGCTTTCATGTTCTTTACGACAAATTCTGACCCTACCATCTGAATGTTGCAGCAGAAATCAAGACACATCAGACCAGGCAACATTTTTCCAATCTTCTATAGTATTTTTTTACTTTCTCAAAAAAACTAATTCTGTATGATTTATAAGTCTTTTGAATTATGGGGACACTGAAATTGTCCTCATTAATCACCTTCTCCTTGTAATACCGGTAATACCCATGTCATTATACAACACACACACACACACACACACACACACACACACACACACACACACACACACACACACACACACACACACACACACACACACACACACACACACACACACACACACACACACACACACACACACACACACACACACACACACACACACACACACACACACACACACACACACACACACACACACACACACACACACGTTTACTGATTTGTACGTACTTCCAAATGATCCAAATTATTTGTCCACAACTGTAAAATCTTTGCAGGCAATGGCTTCAGCAATCAGAAATACCTGATTTTTTTCAGGATTAATCCACATCATTTAAATGACTGGAGGATTAAAAAAGGATTTCTTCAGTTTTGATCAATTCAATGCCTCCTTAATCTTAATTTTGAATTTCTGATCAGTGTGATATACAATATTTTAAGGTGAATCAATATGGTGCATGGCCAGAAAAGCAAATCTTAAGCAAAAAAAAAAAAAAACTTGTTTTACTGAGTTGCCAGTTACATTAAAACCAGTGGAAAAAAATTGTACATCAAATTTTACATGAATTCTGAAGTTAATCAAGGAGGTGATCTCTCTAGAGAGCCCAGCGTGAGACTAGAGTTTCCAGAAGCAGTATGTGTCATTTCCTATGGACCTCCCTACGATTTGAGTGCGAGTTTCTCTCACATATGCATAAATGCAACCTCTCTGTATCTTTCTCACTCTCCAGTCATGTGAAGCTTCTAACTCTGTCTCAATCTAAAATACTTCTGTTTTTCTATTTACCCTGTTTGTGAAACATTTTTTGAATGTATTTAGAAGATACGTTTTTGACATTTTCACCAATTCTGTACTACCTACATGTAGTTAGGTCTGAAATAGAATAGCACCAACAAGACATTTGCACACATCCACACATGCGGTCACTGCATTGAGGTTGCGATCCTTTTCAAGGAGTCATTTCAACTCTTGCTACATTTTCTGCGATGGAGTCTCAAACGACCTTTGACATACACAGACAAGCACACACAGAGTCTCAGAGATGACTGAAGAGAGCTTTTGTATGTCTGGGCAAGCTGTGCCTATGTCCATGTGTCTGTCTCTTGAAAAAAAAATAAGGGACCTTTTTCTCTCACTCATATGCAGGAGCCAACACTTCAAAAGAAGTCTGGGATGAATGAAGAGGGTGGGTCACTTTTTCCAACACACGAGAGCCTGTGAAAACTCTAGGGCAGATTTCGAGGTGGGAGAATGGAGCAGTTTGGATGGGATATACACTACAGCATCCAAAATTATTTCAGGAGGGAAGAAGTTTAGTTTCACACCAGCTATGGAGTCCATGTGACAAAATGAACACATTTACTTGTGCAAGACAGATATTATGCCAAAAGAAATAAAAATATCATGCATAATTTGTCCAAAATGCATATACAAATTTTGCATGCTGCTCTACCACACATTTATGCCCACATGTGTTGGTAATAAGAATTTAATCTGGATGTAATCTTTTTGTAATCAAGATATATTCCAAGAAATGCATCCGCCCCCTGAGATACTGTAAATATGAGCACGAGCAGATTATCTGTGTGCATATTAAATATGCCAGTTTGTGCACACTAAAAGTAGGCTGCAGGGATAAACATCTAGGCAAATAAGGATAAATATCATAATAAGGATAAATATCAAGGCAGCACAGGAAGAGGCCATCTGCTTTGAGACATGTACATAGAGGTTTGGGCCTTTGGCAGAACTCAGTGTCTAATATTCCACTACTGCCCTCTAGTGGTGTATTTTTGACAATAGCTGATTTTTCCTGATCAGAAGCCAGTACAAATACAGTCGGAGCCATTCAGGATTAAATAGCAAGCGTTATTTTTCTTCATGTATTTATTCATGACTGATTTTGGTCAAGTAGCAGTTAGCTTAAGGGCGTTTAAATTATACATGGAAAATAGTTGTCATAAAATATGATTTGAAATGTCCTTTTTTCCCCCACAAACACGTGAAACACGCACATGTGATGATTTTTTTAAAGATGGAAATTCAATTACTAAGTTGTTTTGCTGTAAATCAGGGGTTTTCCGACTCTCAACTAACCCAGTCACTTCCAATAATACAAATCTAGATATTATTTGTAAAACTCTGTAATAACATCATTCCAATATACTATACTTATCAGGTCATTAGCAAATTTTCCTTTAAATTACTAAAACATGTCATAAAAATTGTATACATCTCTGTGGAGCCCCTGGAGTAAATTACAAACATTCAGGGCTACACAGACTCCTGGCTGAAATACCTGGTGTAAAATATTTAGGAGGTGATCATAGTGCCGTCTTACCCTGCAAGCATTTCAAAGATGAGAACACCCAGAGCCCACCAGTCAACGGCTCGTCCATGACCTTTACTTTGAATCACTTCTGGAGCCAAATACTCAGGAGTACCACATAGAGTCCATGTCCTGGAAAGAAAGAGAGAATAAAATAGTGATGGACATAAAGAGAGGGAAATACTACAGGGTCTCAAATTCTTAGACCACTGGGATCAAATCTGATTTATACCTGGACATACACTGAACATTTTAGGACTATGAAAATGACAAAGAAAGAACAAATGTGTATAAGTCTGTACTATTTCTCAGCCAATAAATGCATCCAGTTTTTCCATGTTAGTTCCCCCACCATTCACTCACACTCATGTTGTTTCAAACATGTATGTCTTTTGTTCATCTGCGGAACACAAATGAGAATATATTTTTTAAATTGTAGGAAACCAAACCTGTTTGATGACCAATGAAAAAATTCTCAAAATATATTTTATGCTTCACATGAGAAAGACTGCCATACAGGTTTGGAATTATATAACTGATATAAATGATGACAAGATGTGTTTTTTATTTGTATGCATTATATCTTCGATAAAGCATACAATCAAACATCAATCATACAGTTTAGCCCAACAAATTCAAGCAAAAACATTAATATATTCTGAAATCTTTGTTAATTTTTAATGCAAATTTTCACTTAAATCATTATGCTTAGAATAATATTCTCATGAAAACTTACAAAATAGACAATACAAATAAATGCATTTCACTAATGGCCTTTTGTATAAGTTCGAGATAAGTAAATGTCAGCTAGTCATTATTGCAAAATAATGTTCAGAAACCCAAAATAAATGAAAGATTTGAAGAGTTATTTTGTGATGACCAGTTTTCATTGTCATACTTATAGCTATTTACCATAAATAAATAAATGGACATGAAATATTGATTTGTATTGGCTATATACAGTATTTAACACCATAAAAATAGATGCATAACCAGTGTAACATGGCCCACCTACTACAGTGACTGTTTAGATAGCACACAGAGGGGTGTAATTACACTACACCTTGTGACAGCTGGCTATCTGGACCCAGATTGTATTGGCTGATGTAAGGTAGAGACAGTATATCCACTTCAAGCCAAGGATACTATAAGCGTAACTGTATATTGAGCTAGAAGCTAGGGTGAACTACACTGTGGTAGAGGGTTTCTGATTGCTGCAGTTCCATGGGTTGAAATGACAAATCTGTATTTGTTTGGGGCCATGGGGTCGGTCGATAAACGAGTCTGTTGACCTGTCCTTCAGCAAACGGCTGCCCTTTGCTTCTCTGTCTGGGCATGGTTTTGTAACAGAATTATAAGATTGTATCTGTTAATACCAGAATGTTAATAAGGAGAATATATATGTAAAGGAGACACTTTTTTTGGTTTGAGCTGCTGATCTGATTTCCTATCAATACCAGTATCTCAGTATAAGGAGATGATGATTAACATAAATGCTATACTGGAGACGTCTCACAGAAACATTTTGCGGTTTTAGCAGATCTTTAGCTCAACCGTCTGACTGTTCTAATTCCTGGGTCTTTAACATTTTTTAGGACAAAGCACAATATACTGTATAAGTATGAGAGTATATCACTTTTTAACTGGGCCAATAATAACATACTAAAACAATATTCATTTTATAAATTAACATTGCAAAGTCCAGAATTATGAACTTGTCACCTGTACATTAAATTTACATTTTAGTTAAAACATTTGGTTACACTTTATTTTAAGGTGTCTTTGTTAGTGTACTTATACATTTAAGTACAGAGTAAAATGTATTAACTACATGTACTTACTATATGGTTAGGATTAGGGTTTGTCTTAAGGTTATTTAAGTGAAATTATTTATAATAGTAAGTACATGTAACGTGCAACAATGACGCCTTTAAATAAAGTGTTACCAAACATTTTTAATATGGGAGCAACAACATTTTGATTAATTTTATTTAATATTTTATTCAACATTAACATAATATGTATTTAGTTTTTTCAAGGGTTTTCTAAATCACATCACAGAAATGAGGTACCTCAGGGTTCAGTGCTTGGCTCTCTTCTATTCTCAATATAACCTCACTAGGTCATATTACTGCTGATCTTATCATAATACTGCCATGGTGACAGCAAACTTACACAAAAAGGTGTCCAGAATAGCTTACGTGCATGTCTCTCGCAGTATTTATATTCCTTCTTTTCCTGCTCTCTATTTCAGTCTCTTTCTTTATTTTTCTGTGCTCAGCTGTCTGGTTTTAGTTCTTCTCTCTGTAATAGAGAGGATTAGTCTCCCTTGTGTTAGCTGAAGCCTCTCAGTGTCAGCTCACAACAGCATTCCAATGAACTGTGAGAGAGGATTGGTGTGATGTGATTTTCGATTGGCTCTGATGATTTATGTTTACTCTAATTATATCAGACTGCATACTAATAGGAGCAGCGAAGAAACTGATCCGGTTATCAAGATCAGATCCTGTTATTAATAGAAGCACAACTGATGACTCACTTAACAATATGTGTGTCTGTATGGCTGTGTTTATATGCCTGACTAGAAAAGGTAGACCTGTCTGTGTTTTATTTAACTGTTATTCTTTGCTGTGATGGCTGACTAGTTTATGTCATTGCTGTAACAAGCGTGTAAACATCTCAAAATTCACGGTCACATTTTCAATAAGAACCTTTAGGATATCAAAGCTGTTGTTATGAAGGTGACTTTTCTCTGAATTCCTCTTTATTTTTGATAGGCCACTTGTAGCTGTGCAGCTAGCGTTTGACAAGTTCCCTCCTTCACCCCCAAACACGACCACAATAAGAGCCCTATAATTCATCAGTAACGCTGACACAATAATAAGCCCTCATATTGAGCAGACACCCTGACAAGATGATAAAAGAAAAACAGATGAAAAATGTCCCAATGCCGCCTACAAGAATATAAAAGGCCCGAATTAGGACTGGACTTTTTAACAATACAGGGGCCTCATATTACCATTGATGAAAGTAAACAGCAAATATCTCTGAACAAAAAGCAAAATGCAAATATAGCCACCAGGTGGCATTGTTGCCACATGACAGTTTGTGCAGACGCTATCTACTCAGACTGGAAAAGCCAAAGCTGTTGCTTGCAGGGACAGTTGTCTTCTCCATTGGACCGGAGGCACTGCTTTCAGTTTCTATATGTGGGTCACTTGCACATCAGAGTCAGACCCCCGACGATCTGGGGTCCTTCCTCATGCACAGAGAAACAGAATCACAACCCACGCTTACACATCAGAGGGGTCAAGGCTTGCTCTGAGAAAGCACTGCAGTACTCTGCACTGCGGATGGATATACAATCATAAAAACACACAATCTCTTGTTCTTTTACTGTTTTTGAATGATACTACCAGGGGGCACAACCAGAGGGATTTTTAATTTCAGCAAGGTTACTCTTAAATTGGTCTATGGTCTATTGGTTGCACTCATTCAGAATTCATAACGGTTGGTTGACTGATGCTCTAGGGGGCCAAACTAAGCCTTTTTTTGGTAAAAGACACTCATATTAGGATAGCTTTAATACCCGCAAAGAAGCAATCCTATATGTCTTGTAGGGGGATTCAAGCTTCACGATTGAATGAAGGCATTCATTTGGATATTCTGAAGAACGAAGAGTGACATGGTGGTCCGTTACGGCAATATATATTCACCAACATCACAGTTAAGATTCTGAAAAATGCTCAACTGAATTTGATCCCCTTCAGAATTTCAAAGCAGGTCTAACTGTTTACTTTTAATTTGACAATGAGAACAACAGGAATGTTAAAATGCCATGGAATGAAGGTAAAAATCTGCAGCATGCCTAATCCGATCTTAAAATCAACTTTAATCTTCAAGGACGCACACTTTAGATAACTGCTGCTCGGCTATCTCTCTCTCCCTGGTTTATGTACAGTACTTAAAAATAACTTCAAAAGATATCACAACATCAACATATCTATCTAGGAGTGTATTAAAGGAAAATTACTATTGTTCAATCTAATAATACATCAGCTGAGAAGATATCAACAACGAACAGAAAAACAGTGTGATATCTGCAGTTAGATTTCATCATATGTTGAGTGTTTCAGGTAGGAATGCACCAATGCTATTTGTAGAGAACAAATATGAGAACCTGCTCAACTGTCTGCAGCGCTAATGCTCCACTAGATTGGCTTTTGGTTTTTGATTATTTCTTGACTACATAAGCACAGGATTGGACCGAAGTCATTGCATGCAATTAATTAAACTAATTTAATAGATAATTAATTTGAACATGTTAAAATAAATAAATAAAGCAAGATAGATTCTAATGTTTGTTTGGATGATTGTCCACTGTGGATAATTGTCAAAAATAAATAAATACAAATTAGATATACCACTCAAATGGCTAAAGGATCATGTGACACTGAAGACTTGAGTAATTGGTGCTGAAAATTAAAAACAAAATAAAAAATACTGCATTTTTGATCAAATAAAGGCAGCTTTGGTGACCATAAGAGACTTTTGTGTGTGCGTTCATGACTTTTTGAAAACTTTTTGTATAACTAATTGCAACATACCTTTCTGACAGCTTTTTAGCAAACCCAAAATCTGTCAATCGAATATGCCCCTCACTGTCCAGCAGTATATTCTCTGGTTTCAAGTCTCTGTAGACAATTTCTTTGGAGTGAAGGTATTCAATGGCGCACACGATTTCAGCTGAATAAAACATTCCTGTGCTGTTGCTAAAATGTCCTCGGCTGCGTAAATAGCTGAAGAGTTCACCGCCATTCACATATTCCATCAACATGTACAGGAAACGATCATCATGGTGCGTCCAGAACCTGAGAAAAGTCCACATTATATGGGTTACATGTGATTTGGTCATAGAACACATATACGTATACCTGCCTTATGCTTGTGACAAATAGACTATACATTAAAATACATGGACCTAGACTTTAATGCTGGACAAAAGCATTAAAAAAATTGCTTGTATGTAATCTACCAATAATTACATTAGGAACTCTATAGCAAGCTGCGGTCATGCCATAATGTCAAACCATGATATAGAACAGTGGTTCTCAACCTTTTTGACTTCAAGGTCCCACTTCGCCCATAAATATATTCAAAGGCCACATGTCTCTTCTAGCTTTTAGAGTTACTTGATAAGGTTTTTTTTACAAATATTTTTTTACCTGATAAAATATTTTAAAGCTTGGCATAATTACACAAATGTATATTCATTATAAAAAGAAAAGATGCGATTCCTCTTCAAAAAAAATAAAATAAAACAAATATATACACGCATACATACATAAATAAAATAAGAAATATCTTTATTTCTTGATGCCCCCTAGTTGAGAACCACTGACATAGTATAGACTATCTATAGTTAAAAATATTTAATAATAAATTCAAAGATAACAAATACAAATTCTAAGTTTAATACTGATTGAAGTGATCGTAAAAGGGCAAACAACATTTGGCATTGATATTTTTGGTCAAGCATGCTGAAATATTTATACAGCACACTTAAATGTTTATACAGATCATAACCTATTGTATTCTAATGAGATATCTGTATAAACAGTGTTCACATTTCTGTTGTAGCCTATATGTTAATGTTGTGTAGTGTTCACTTACAGGCTGACAAGGAATGGATGGTTCACCTCCGTCAGAACCTCTTTCTCATTCTGCACGTGTTGCTCCTGCTTCAGACGAATTACATCTGGGATTTTCATTGCCTTCAGAGCAAAAAACGCTCTTGTCTTTTTATCCTTCACCAGAAAAACCCTTCCAAAAGTTCCTGTACCTGAAACAATGTGGAATATTGATATGAGGAGAACGGCTACAATGTAGAAATCAATGTTAACATTTTTTCTTCATTCACAGCGAACCCAAAATATATAGACACCTAAGCCATACTTAAAAATGGGGGGTGAATTTATTAATCTTTGCTCAGTTTTTCTTCCCAGAGGATCTTTTCTATCCAAAGGAAACCATCAAATCTATAAATTCTTTTGTGACGGACCACTTTAACCCACTTCTTAAATATTATCTGAGAGTATAGAAGCATGTTTGTGTTTGGTCTCTCCACAGAGATTTGTTGTCCACAGAAGAATGGCACTCAGAGCTGGGAGAGTGAAACTCTCAAAGACGACCCGTCTCAAAGAAGTCTTTGATTTCTACTGTACGGGGAGACAGGTTTCAGTGGGTAATAAATCTTACATTACACACATATGATCAATGGTGACAGAGAGAGCTCTCAAGCTGAGAAAGCAGGGCACCTTGAACCACCCACCAAATTACAGGCTACTCAGTCTCACCGGAGTGCTGTTACATGCCTGAGAGGTCAATACTTACAGGAGACAACTTGACAGGCTATTTGGACAATACATCCTATTATATACTCTTAGACCTAAGCCTCAAACTTAATGCTTAACTAATGATTGATGATAAACCAAACAACTTTACAGCGTCATGGGAAAAACAAAGAACAGACATGCCCAAAAATGTTTACGTGAGGAGTTGTTATAGACTGCGTGTACTAGCACTCGGGTCAAGAGGCAGAAAACCGCAGTTGTTTGGGTTTAAGGGCCATGAAGTAGATCAAGGAGCTGAGATACTGCAGAGAGGATTGTGCTTTATTTGTTTAACCTAGCTTTGGCTTGAGAAAGACTTTTTACCTAGATACCTGAGGCAGAACAAATACCCTTGACATTTTGATGGATGTTATCATAAAAAAAAAGAAAATAAATCATGGTTTTTGATTTACACTAGCGTTCAAAAGATTTGGGTCAGTAAGATATTTTACCTTTATTTTTAATACTTTGAATTAATCTTAGTTTATACTTTTATACAGCAAAGATGTATTAAATTGATCAATTTGATTTTTATAAATCACTTTACATTTTTAAAAGCTGTATAAACATATATTCACGACATAAAAACCATGCAATAGTTTACCCAAAAATAAAAATGTTGTCATTTACTCACCCTCAT
This sequence comes from Ptychobarbus kaznakovi, assembly GCA_027422405.1. Classification (NCBI taxonomy): domain Eukaryota; kingdom Metazoa; phylum Chordata; class Actinopteri; order Cypriniformes; family Cyprinidae; genus Ptychobarbus; species Ptychobarbus kaznakovi. Next base: position 12,547,567 of record CM049799.1, read on the forward strand.
GTTGTTCCACACCTGTATACGTTTCTTTCTTATGTTGAACACAAAAAAAAAATATTTTGAAGAATCAAATGGTTGTTTGTTCCCATTGACTTCTAGAGATGGGAAATATATTATCGTTTGCGATATACCGGTAAAAATTCTCTCCACTATAAGATTTAGTATTTTGTTAAACGATAAAGTCTAGGTCTGTGTGTAAATGTGCGGAGTGACATGGCAGAAAGTGGACGTGAAATTGAGGAGGAGTATATTGCTAAAAGATGAGCTGCTTCAACAATCTGGAACTAAGATTTGGTTAGGGCTGTACAGTGCGACAAAAAATTGGTCTGAGCCTTGAAAAAATGTACTACAGTAGCACGTGTGCGATAAAGTTTTGCATGTGTATGAGCCTGTTTACAAACCTGTTGTCCAACAAAGATACCATTTATTGACATGCTTATTCTCCAAATTAACTTAACATAAGTTAAGTGTTTGAAATAACTTTTTGTGATCAGACATGGTTTCAAATCACAGAATGAGGAAGATATCATACTATTTTATAGTATTATATACAGTGATAAAGGCTATGTCGATTAGCATTACATTACTTTATCCTTATAAAAATACCCAGGATTGCTTGAAGAACACAGCTAAACCATATAATGTCGCAAGCATATGTTTATTGTCTTCAAGTTTCCTCAGTTAAAATGTATCTATCTGCGTTTTATTCAGCTACAGCGATAACTGGATTTCCTGGCGCATCGTCAGTGCAATTACTTCTGCTATGCATATATGAAGTTTCGGCGCAAGGGCGCCCTCCAGCTTCCAGAATGAACTAAACGGTCATTACTTTACATGTACTCAGTAATGCTCACAACACCCTATTTTGGGTAAAAATAGGAAAGATAATACTTTTCTCTAAAGAAACAGGATTTTTTTATTTTATTTTGTGTCTTTTGGTGGATGCATAAGATTCCCTGAATTATCGTCATTGATATCGTTATTGCAATAAATGCCAGAAAATATCATGCTATATTTTTAAGCCCATATCGCCCATCCCTATTGACTTCCGTAGTATGGAAATAAATGTTATGTTAGTCAATGGGGGCCATCATCTATTTGATTACCAGCATTCTTCAAAATCTTCTTTTATGATCAACATAAGAAAGAAACTCATACAGGTTTGGAACGACATGATAATGAGTAAATTATGACAACATTTTCATTTTTGGGTGAACTAGCCCTTTAAATGCCTCACACAATTAGTCTTTCAGTTTGAGATCTTTGAGTTTTATATTTGATAAAAATACTAGTAAAAATACTAGGGCTGCAAAAAGATTAATTGCAATTAATCACATTAAAAATAAAAGTTTATGTTTATACATATAGTATGTAATATGTATATATATATATAAATACACACACATGTACATATAAACACATATTTGTATGTATTTATACTTGTATATAATTTATAATATACTGGTATATAAATATAATATTGTATATAAATATAACATATTTTTTCTTAATATATACATGTATTAATCACAATTAATAATTTTGCAGCCCTAAAAAATATTTATTAATGAAAATTCAGAATAAAACCATTGCCTAGTAACATTATAAAAGGACAATCCAATACTGAGACTCATAGTTGCTTATCCATGTACAGTAAAAATGAAAGTGTAAATGTCATGAGTTAGATTTCAAGATACAAGTCAAGAAACAGAATTAGAAGCAAAATGATTAATACTGTACTGAACACGGAACTAAGCTCTGCTCTTTTTGTAATGGGGTAGTTTCAGACAACCAACATTTCCTTGTAGTTGCATTGTGATGAGTAAGTTACGAGCTACAATGCTGACGGAATAACTGACATGGAATGCTGGCATTTAACACAACACACCTCACACAAGGAATCTTTGTTCGGAGATCACCGAGTTGACATGGTTACACAAGCATGGAAGAAAACAAATGCCTTGGCTGTCAGAGGGGAGGGAACGGAACTGGTAACATGTGAAGCAAGACACTCGATGACACATTATTAGATCATGTTTCCTGCCTGTTACGGGGGAATCTTATTCAGCTGGCAACACATTCAAAACATTAAAGGAGTTGTTATTGTGAACTTATGAGTGAAAAATAATTCACTATAAAAAAAGTCACTGTATACAACAATATGACAGACACAATGCTTCACGATTCTCCTCCACCTTCTTATTGGTCAGACACATTCGATAGCTATGTTTACATGCACCCAAATAATCTGTTAGTAACTGGACTGATGGCTCGATCGGATTGAAAAGCCTTCATGTAAACGTCAATTGATCTGAACGATTCTTTCTCTCTCTCTTTCTTTTTTAATCTTTCCACCAATACTTTAATACCCAACTGTTTAAAAAAGGCACAGTTCACTTTATAAATTATATTAAATTAAAAATGGTATTATATGGTACAATATTAAGATTTAAACTTGTGCTGTCAAACGATTAATCGCATACAAAATAAAAGTTGTTGTTTGCATACTATATGTGTGTGTACTGTGTATATTTATTATGTATATATAAATAACACACACACACACACATGCACATGCATGCATATATTTTATATACTTACATGCATTTACATTAATATATTCATTTAATTTATATTATAAATAAATATATTTAATATATAAACATAGCATATTTATTCTGAAATATATACATGCATGTGTGTGTATATATATATATATATATATATATAATATATTATAAATATACACAGCACACATACATTATGTAAACAAAAACTTTTATTTTGGATGCGATTAATCATTTGACAGCACTAATTGAAACATTTCAAACAGCCATGGGAAATATTTTTAATTTCAAGAGCAATAACCAAATCACAGCATCTTAAAATAATACCAACAAAAGATGTAAAAACTCAAAAAAAACCTCAAAAACAAAAAAAAAGAAGCAAATTTATATGCAAGTCAAGGACAGTTGTACTTAATAAATCTAAAGTCTGCTTGTGGTTGGGTGATGTTTGTTCCATCTTATTAAGCTCAAGAGATGGATGTATTGATGTATTTTGACTGTATATAACTATAGCTTGAAATTATAACTAAGGCCAGATTCAAATGCAAAGTCAGGTTCTAAAAAAAATTATATTCATACTTAAAATAAAAATCTCTCAAAAATATACTTTTGTACCTTGATCAAATAACTAGTGACTGTGAGTGAGCCACAGTTTACCTAGTCTTGTGTAGACAGACTGCGGCAGAAGGTTTGGGATCCATTGCAGCTTTGAATGGCCAAGGACTGGCTAAGAGGCCATATGACAGACAGGTAAAACAACCAATCATGTTTTGTTTTGTGCCATATCATGTTTAGGCTCGTGGAAATATCCCCACAATAACAGACTGGTGTGTAAAACTCTTGGTAATATTTTAAAGAATCTATGCCGCAAATTAACATATTTCACATGGTTTTGAAAATCCAGCATTTAGTTGATCCTGATAAGGGATCTTCCATGAGGGGTTTGGCATCACGGCATCTTTGTTCCCAGGTGGAACTTTAAAGAACGCAACACACACGTCTCCTGGAAATCTTGTAGAATTCAACCAATCAATTAGATGACGACTTTGAAACTCTTGAGGTGTTTACAATTTTGTGTGACATATAGGCTGAATGGTTAATCAAAATCAAACCGAAATCGCGAAAATTGGGCTTGATGTGCTTATTAAATCGCAAAGGCTGCAATTTTTTTATAAAATAAACATAGGCACAGTGTCAGCAGTAAATGCTGCTCATCTCTGCAAGCGCTGTGAGTTTGAGTCGCTTATAACGTACATCTGAAAAAGCAGCACAAGCCAAACATCCTCCCAATTTAAATAGGAAAAATAATGCTTCTCTCTAAAGAAATTTGAAGTAAACCTATGATAATCCATGTTTTTCTGCAGGGTATATAAGTGAGAAGAAGTTGCCCCCCCCCACCCATAATGGATGAATTAAAGACTCATAATTCATATTAGAGACATGTACTTTTTGATTTTACATAACTCCCGATTTATAAAAATGAAAAGAAAGAAATTACTGTCAAAGATTTTTATCATGACAGTATAATATGATGTACATTTATAGGCTGCCTGCACGTTAACAAATAACCTTGCAGTTTTTTGTAAAACAATAGTTTTCTGTAAAATATAATTAGTATTATCTTATCATTTTTTTATTATTATTTAGTTTTATATTAAATGTTTTTAATCACATTTTAAACCGCAATTTTAACCAGAAACATTGCAATTAGAATTTCCCCCCAAATTGTGCAGCCCTAGCGTCATATGTATCAGACATTTAGCCATAGATAACAACCATGCGTGTGCATCAACCAAGAGAAAGATATATGAATCACGTATTGAGAAAACATAAAATAACCATAAATAAGTATATATTACATAGTAAAAAAAAGATTATACATAGCTAAAGTTGAACATTTCCATCAAGGTCTATCATTTGTTGTGTTTGTATAGGCTATTCAACTCTTTGGTGCTTTGAAGGACTGATACATTGATAATGAAACAATAACAACAAAACAAGAAATATGAGCTTTCCCTCTACTCCCTTTCCTTTAGAATAAACCACACATGGCTTTAGAGTAAATGCACTTTGTGGAAGTATTTAACAGAATACACTTCCTGCTGCCACTAAATAATGTGGTAAACCCACCCCACAGCTTAGTGAATATTTTACATTCTCAGCATATCATTTGTATGCATCTTATACAACGCAATCTTATAGCTCAAAGTCTAAATTCTCTTCATTCGGAGCTTGAGCGGCTGTTTGTTACAGCGATTTTATCACAGTTAAATGGAACATAAATTATTTGTTCATCAAGCTCTTTTCAAATGAACAATTTTCATGAACTTTGAAGATTAAATACAATTGCAAGATGTAAAAAGCTAAAGTTAGTTTCATGACTATCCACACCACTAAGCTTCAGACAACTATTTTCTCTCTTTTTTATATACAAGGCTGAAAGATTGGATTCAAATAGTTTGCAAGAGAGCGTAAATACAAAGCTGTAAAAGTGAGTAGATGAGTTTTCCTGTTTGGCACGATGAACTTTAATGACCTCAACCTCTGTAGTAGGGTCGACCGATTATCGGCGCCGATATTAAGCATTTTACCGATTATCGATATCGGCCATTTTCAAAACAGATTTGCCGATAATTTTTTTTTTTTTTATTTATATATAATGCAAACAAACATACTACTTACAGGTGACATTATTTATTGGTGAATAAATAATACAGGTGAAACTATTTAATGTTTAAATGCACTATTTGGCTCGATGCAGCCTGTCTGAGCTCAACACTCTGTGAGAGTGAGGCGATCTCTCAATCTCTGAGAGCAATCTCCGCCCACCGCTCATCTGATATGTAGGAAGTCACGAGTCCGACCAATCAACGCGGAAAACTGAAGGCAGTCTCACACCGAGAGCACTAACTGGAGCTGCGTCAGTGATCACGCATCAGTTGTCTCTCAAAGGTAAGGCAGCAGCAGACGTTGCTGAAGTTGCAATAAATCACAATCCACTATGATGTCCGCGATGCGGAAAATGCGGGCGGAATCGCGGAATGCAGTCATATAATGGAATTTACCGTATAACGCGGAATGTCGCGGAATGTGTCGAAGTTTGGATGAATTAATCAAAAGTAGGTCAGTACACTTAAATCGACTCGCGCTATGGACTAGTATCTATAAATATTAAGCCGCAAAAACACTTTAAATATGAATCCTGCATGTTCTGCATCTCTGTTAATGAATGACACAGACGTGCGGTTTCATTTACTGCACACATACATACTGAAGCGCACGTGACGCTCGCAATGACTTCAGCATCTGCCGTCTCACTAAATGAGGACATAAATACATGAACAACATCCCCAGAACTGCTCGGAGAGTCACTTCATGAGCATTTGACCGTTTCATTTGAGTAAAACGATCGTCATATCATATATACATAGGCTACAGAAACTTAAAAGGTCCTCATGGCAACCTGTCAAAATATAAGTTCGGTTTAGCCGAATATATTACTGTGGTGCAGTAGAATATACGTAATACAACTACAACAATTATTACAACTTTTGTTGAGAATAATAACACAATACGCTATTTCTTCCATGTTTTAATTTTAATAGTAAATCATTTGTTTGCCAAAAATAAAGTCTAACTCTCAATTGATTAAAAGATAAATTAAATTAATGTTTTATGCCTTCATTTGCACTGTACTGTAAATTAAAACCAACGGGAATGTTGTTGTTATTAACAGTTTTCAGAAAAAGACATGTTAAAAGCATTTAAAGACGTTTTTTTTTTTGTCAGAGCTCTTGTTATTATTAATTTTGGCATTCATTTCATTTTTACACCAGACACGTTTGGTTCAAAATATCGGTTATCGGTCTACTTGACTTAATAATCGGTATCGGCCCTGAAAAACACATATCGGTCGACCCCTACTCTGTAGGCCTTTAGTCACCTGTTAGCAACCACGCAAATGCTTAAAGAAAACAAAACACCACAAGTGTTACAGATGTTACAGATCTATTTCATTTTTAAGAATTACCCAATAAGGTTTAAGTTATTTTATTACAAGTGAATGTTGCACCTTTTCTTCAAGAATGAAAAAACAGATTTTTAGTTGGTTGAGAATCCTTTCTTTAAAGGTACCATAGAATGGAAAACTGTATTTACCTTTGCAGTTGAATAAGTAAGAGTTCTGTACATGGAATTGACATACCGTGAGCCTCAAACACCATTGTTTCCTCCTCCTTATGTAAATCCGTGAATAAAAAAAGACCACTGAAAAATAGGCGAATCAGAACATAACACCGACTGTGACGTAACAGTCGGGATCACAAATAGTTATGCACCCAACATTTGCATATACCCGCCCATGTTCTAGGCCAGCCGCCAGCTGAATCATCAGAAGTTCTGCAGGTATTGTGAAGAAACAAGAGAGGACAACAGCGGAAATGGCAGATCATGGAAATAAATGTAATGTTCCAGGCTGTGCAGGGGATGTGAAGTGCAGGGATGGGTTGGTGTCTGTATTCAGAAAGGCACGGAAAGCAAATAACGTGTTCTAATAAAATAACGCGAGCCACTAAAGGGACACGATTAGCTCCTTGCTAGCGGTAGCCTGTTACATAAGATTTCACTTACCACATAAACAGAGTAAGGAGAGATGACTGAGGATGATGGCAAATTATTTACAGATCCTGAGCACCACTGACAAGCATCTGATCTTGTAAAATGTATGGTAAGTACTGCCGCTCCATAGTATAAACAGAGTACGCACGATCGCGAATCTCGAAAGCTAAAGTAAAAGCGACTATTTTGAAAGCAGTTTCAGTATCCCGCTAATCCCGTATATTAATAGCGGCTCCCTGATGCCCGCAATTTATATACAGTATAATTACCTGACAATATAACTGCGAGAGAAAGTATTGAAATATATATTTTACTCCCTTAGTTTCCTTCCTGCTGTGTAAGAAATTAACCGCACTGTGAAACAGCTAATCAGAGCAGAGCTTAACATTATTATTCATGACCCTTCCAAATAAGCCAATAACAGACCCTTTCATTCTAGGGAGAAATTCTAGGGTTGAAAATGCACATGTAAAACCGTTTATGGAGATTTTTGCCCTTACCTAAGCCACATGCCTTCTATGTAGATATCAGAGAACAATTTAAAATATTGTATCAATGCATTCTATGGCACCTTTAACCTTTTTGAAATATAACAAGTGAAAATATCTTGAGCAAATCAATTTCAGGGCTATGGAACTCTAAGTGCAAAAAGACTAACATATTTTCCAGGTTTTAGTGCTCATTTCTCTATTTTAGGCTGTTGCTGAGCATTTCATATAAAACTGCTGTGCACTGCTGTGCATCAGACAGTGTACGAATTTCAATTCACATTTTTTTTTAACAGCTTGAATAAATATCAATAATTTACATTACATTTAATATATTTCCAGTTTTCTAAATAGTCAGATTACTTGTTTCGGGTGGCAGATGCCACTTTATCTATATGGGAATAGTTTTTTACTTTTCAGTTACCTACCTTAACCATTATCAAACAATTACCGTGATTATGAGACACTGACCTTATTTTGATTCATTAATGAATGCCTTAATTGAGTCATTAATGGATTATTTAATAATCTAAAGTCTTCTTGGTAAACCATATTCTTAAACTGGTCTTTCTTGATAAAGGCTGTAAAGGTTCCTTTTAAAAAGCAAATCTCAAGCAGATTTTCAGCCTTTCACTAAGAAATCCGTGTTTTAGTAATAGTCTGCCATCACATCTGACTTCATATGTGTGGGCAGGGATAACCTTCATTGAGCTGCATTTAGCCTTGCTGTGATATCAAATGCCTTAAAATGTTTTAGCTGCATTTGCCCTTAGTTAACAAAAAACACTGCTGTATTATCCACATTCATTCTCTATTCTGCCATGATTCAAATCAGAGCAAAACCCAAGAAAAAAGTGAGTTCTGATAATTATTTCCTCATTATTTTAATGACAATGTAACATTGAGAGCATTTAAATAGGAGCTTAAATCATTCGTCATAGGGCATACATTTCTACCATCTTGCAAAAAGCTCTGCATATTGGATTATTTACGCTGGGCCTAATGCTACAGTAGAAACTTCAGATCCATTGTTTATACAGGAGATCGACTCTCAAAATGCTATGAAAATATTTTCCCCTAAACCACAAAGCAATTTTCTTGTACAGTAAATCGCAGATATGGCAAAGATCATTGTTTCTTGGAAATAGCATTTGCGTATCCGGTCCAAAAAAACTGTGAGGCTGCTCCGATAATTATGTGAGAATCAAGCATTTGTACTGTGTGTGGTGTAGCCCGAGTATGTATGATGACGAAGATACATCAATTATACCCCTAGGTCAGGGGTCTGCAACCTTCAACGTCAAAAGAGCCATTGTGGCCCCTTTCCTACTGAATAAAATTCACGTGGAGCCACAAAATATTTGATGCCCAAATAAAGATAACACGGAATATAGTTAAAGTTTTATATTCAGTTATGTTACAGGGCAGAGGAGTAGCAATCATTTCAGAAGTGAGGGGGGCAGAAATCTCAAATGTAGTAGTAATAATAATAATAATCATTTTAATATTTATGTATGCATTATTGACAAAATATTACTTGGCTAAGAAATAAAATATACTGCTGGACAATAACCAATAACATGTATTCTATAATATGTTTGATAAATATTTTACTTATGACAATTTTATGGTTATGATTGTACAATTACAATCAGTATATATACTACAAACACTTTTTCCATTTGTATCACAGAATATGGCAGAAAATATATGTGACCCTGGAGCATAAAAGCAGTCACAAGTAGCACAGGTATATTTGAAGCAATAGCCAAAAATACATTGTATGGGTCAAAATTATCCATTTTGCTTTTATGCCAAAAATCATTAGGATATTAAGTAAAGATCATGTTCCATGAAGATATTTTGTACAGTAAATATATCAAAACTTCATTTTTGATTAGTAATATGCATTGCCAATAACTTTATTTGGGTAACATTAAAAGCAATTTAGATTTTTTTGCACCCTCAGATTTCAGATTTTCAAATATTTGTATGTCAGCCAAATATTATCCGATCCTAACAAACCATACATCAATGGAAAGCTTATTTGTTCAGCTTTCAGGTGAAGTATAAATCTCTATTTCTAAGAATTGACACTTAAGATTGGTTTTGTGGTCCAGGGTCACATATTTTATAGCTTCTGTACTGTAATTAATGCTGTCAATTACCACTGTATCATTCATATTTATTACCTGGAGAAGATTTGGAAAACACACAAACCATATCATCTTCACGTTTCATCAGTTAAGTTTTATGCTTGTTATTCAGCTTAGCTACAGTGATCGCAGGATGCCTGTCAAAAGTTACTATTACTTCTAATATGAGTGCGTTTTGCTGCGCGAGAGCGCCCTCTGGCTTTGAGAATGAAATAAACATACAGCGCGTGAGAGTGTTCGGTGCTCCGTGATATTCTCATCGTTTTGCATACGAATAAAACGTATCCAAAATGACGCGACTATCTTTTCTCTTTTAATTTCAATCTAGATTTATTTCACATTGGCCCTTAAAACCCTCTACTTTAACACACTTGACCGAGAAAAGGTGCAGGGGAAGAGTTTAGTTTGTATTAAAAGTCGGGGGGACACCTCCCCTCGTATTGTACACCCACGCTACAGGGAGCCACCGGAGAGGGATGAAAGTGCCGCATGCGGCTCGGGAGCCGCGGGTTGCCGACTCCTGCCCTAGGTTTACTTCCTAAGAACACATCTTAAACTTTCTGGATAAGTATGTTAAATAAAGCACTAGGGCTGCACGATTAATCGAAAAAAAACATAAATGCGATCTCTTTTCTAAATGATGGCGATTCACTTCCGTGTATTGCTACATTCACGCGTTATTTGTCACACTCACACAATAACAAAACACTATTAATTCACCAATCAATCATACATCTCGATCACTTCTCTCCTCTCCCTCATTGGCCACGTTCCGCTGTCACTCACGTGACGTGTAACAAGGCGGCAGACCTAAACTGAGTCAGTTTACTTGGTGGATTTGTAGCGGTAAGAGAGAGAAAAAAGAACCCCAGTGTGGAAAATCCTGGTGGCGACGGTGAGAGTGAGGATGTAACAATATGGGTATAGAAAAAAGGAGCACATTCCACCATGTGGAACTTTTTTGTATTTAAATCTCAAGACGATGCGCAAAGAGTCCTAATTTGTAAGCAGTGCTTTGTCATCATCGCATCACCGCAAGGTAACACCACTTATCTCTACAATCACCTCAAACCTCACCACAAAATACAGTATGAGTTAGCCATGAAAGACAAGGGAACCACACCTCAAAATACCAGACCACACAAACTTCCATAACTCAGACGTTGTACGGAGCATCGCCATACCCTCCAAGTTCCCAGCAGCACAAAGAGATAACAAACGCCATCGCTTATCATTTAGCTAAAGACATGGCTCCAATCAACACCGTTGAAAACGAGGGATTTAAGGCAATGATAAAGACTTTAGACAAGCGCTACTCTTTGCCCTCTCGCAACTGTTTTTCATCCTTTGCACTGCCAGGTCTATACACCCAGTGGCGAATGACAGTCGAGGAAGAACTGCAAAATATGCAGAACTTCGCAGCAACAGCAGACCTATGGTCAAGCCGAACCATGGAGCTGTATTTAAGCTTGACAGTGCATTTCATAACAAGTGACTTCAATGTGAAAAGCCGCTGTCTACAGACTGCGTTCTTCCCTGCTGATCACACTGGCGAGGAATTGGTCACAGGGACTAAAGGAGAGTCTCAGCTCCTGGAGTTTGGAGGAGGAAAAAAGGGTGTGCATCACCACAGACAGTGGAGCAAACATTGTAGAAGCAGCCTCCCTGAACAACTGGACAAGGCTTCAATGTTTTGGCCATAGGCTACATCTGGCTATAGGTGAGCTGTGTATTAAACACCCAGTAACATTTTAATTTTCATATTTTCATTTAAATCAGAAAAATGTGTCCTTTTGTTTTTATTTTATTTTATTATTAAATAATTGACCTATGACAGAAAACATAAGAACACATAAGGTACTATTTAGGGCTGCACAATTAATCTAATGCAGTGGTTCTCAAACCTGTCCTGGAGTACCCCCAGCCCTGCACATTTTGTATGTCTCCCACATCTATCACACCTGATTGAACATCAGCTCATTAGTGGAGACTGCAAGACCTGAAGTGGGTGTGTCAGATATAAGGAGACATACAAAATGTGCAGCTCTAGGGGTACTTCATGGAGAGGTTTGAGAACCACTGATCTAATGAGCCATGTGAGGCACATTTTATTATGGATGCGCGCACTTTATTTGACGACTTGTGGACAGTTGAACAGCAACACCCGCCGACTGCAATGATAAAGTGTGGAATAGCCAGGACAATTTTAGTATAACTCCGATATGTGAAAGAAGAGGATGTAGGGCTGGAATGCGATTCCATGCACATTTTGTCAGTAAAGCAGATTCTGTAATCAGCAGTCAAATGGAGCAGCATTTACTACACAGAGCCGCAGTTCACAGACAAGATGCGCATGACAATTGCACCATGGAGAAAAATCTTGTTAAGCAAGAACCGTGCAGCACTATTCCAACTCCCATCAGACACTAATTTAAAGGTAGGATTGAACTATGAAATACGTCCATACGTTCCTCCGGAATGCCTCAGCGTATGACAGCACATATATGGAAATGCATGAATTCGCTACAGGAGGATTGTGAGGCACATGCGTGCACTTTATTTGACGACTTGTGGACAGTTGAACAGCAACACCCGCCGACTGCAATGATAAAGTGTGGAATAGCCAGGACAATTTTTAGTATAACTCTGATATGATCCATCTGAAAGAAGAAATTCATATACACCTATGATGTAGGGCTGCACAATTAAATTGAATGCGATTTCCATGCACATTTTGTCAGTAAAGCAGATTCTGTAATCAGCAGTAAATCTCCATCATGTGCTTTCAGAGGAAGCAGCATTTACTATTTACTACTACAGAGCCGCAGTTCACAGACAGGTTACGCAAAGGATTTATTTTATTTGTGTTACTTATTTATTTGATTTGGGGCTTATTTTAAAGTTTCAATTTAGTTTTTTTTATTTACATTTATATTATATTAAAATTGTTTTATTTAGCAGACGCTTTCATCCAAAGCAACTTACAAATGAGGACAATAGAAGCAATCAAAATGAACAAATGCAATAATATGCAATAACGTGCTATATTAGTATATTATTATAGTGTTATATTTCCTGTGTTCCTGTGGCTCAGTGGTAGAGCATTGCGTTAGCAACACAAAAGCCTGTGGGTTCAATTCGTATCTCCTCTTCTCCACTAAGTAAAAGAGACAATGAATTTATAAATCATATTGTTAGACTTTTTAAAATTATTACTTGGTTTATGTCATACCCAGTCACAAAAAAATATTAAAACTATCCCATGACTTTTTAATCACTTTTTTTTTAAGATTGTGAAGGGCTAACATACTGTAAATTTTTAGCTTTTGGCCTTCACAAACATCATTGTTTTTACATAAACCCATGGACACTCTGTAACTCTAAACGTAATTGTGTATTTCAGATGTATCACATCCAACAACCTCATCATCTGCAGAGAAAAATCACCACTTAATCACTTAAAGGCATCGTATTGATTGGAATGTGATTGTTTCACTGTTTCACTTCTTTATGTATCTATTTTTTGTTCTTATTTTGTTGTCAATTTATCTTTATGTATTTATCACATCATTAATGTATTTTTTGTAAAAACATGAACTTCACACAACATTTTGTATTGTTTTAATTACTTGAAACCCTTTATGTATCCTTTTATTCCTGTTCGTAAATCATTTCTTTCATTGTAAATCAATTGTCTATACATATATCTTTCAAATCTTTATATATTTTATTTTTTAGTATAAGAGAACATGTACGTGTGACCAGCTTTATTCAGTTAAGGATATTCTCCTCTTCTTCACTAAGTAACAAAGATATTGAATGTATGATCTATTTTGTTAGATATGTTTATTACTAGGGTTTATGCATAAACATACATATCCCATGACTTTATATTACTTTTTCCTTTTAACATTGTGAAGTGCTAACTTATACTTTTGGCCTTCATAAACAACGGTTTTCACATAAACAAATGAAAGGAGACACATTGTATATCTAAACCCAATTTTGCATTTCAGATGCTACAAACTCATCATCTGCAGAGAGAAACTGCCATTCAATCACACCAAATTACAGATAATGATGAACATAAAGGCATCATAGAGGACTGTGAAGATATTTAACTGGATCTTGGTCTTCAATACACTATTTTACGATCCATTTTGTTTTACTTTTTTAAGCATTTATTTATGTTCAATGTCCACTGTCATTCATTAACGTATTCTACTAATAACTGCTGTTAGAACACTGTAATTTTTGCTACAATTTCACATCAATAAAAAAACATTGAAGCGTTGTAGTTGATTTTATGTAAAACCTTAATAGACAATTATATTATAAGACATAAGATAGGTAAGATAGATCATAAGACCAGGCAGATAGAGGGGTAAAAAAACAATATCAATAAATAATATATACAAATAATACTAATATTAATGAAAAACTATCATTAAATAGGTTATTTATGTGACAAAGTGACGTGACATACGACCACGTCTGGTGGCCCATACTCGGAATTTGAGCTCTGCATTAAACCCATCCAAGGTGCACACACACAGCAGTGAACGCACACCCGGAGCAGTGGGCAGCCATTTACGCTGCGGCGCCCGGGGAGCAGTTGGGGGTAGGGGTGTGCGATATTAAATATCTCGATAATTTTTTCGATAACGATAATTACGATATTTTGTAGAGTGTGTTATTGTGCTAATATCTGACTACCGTACACAGCTGCAATAAATGGTTAGTTCAACAGTGATATTAATACATTTAAGTTTAAATTGATTTTTACCTTTAATAAAGAAAGTGTATAAGTCAAATTGTAACTTTTAATCAGTGAATTAAGTTATGTTACCAAACAAATGAAACCAGTATTATCAAAATTAATATTTGCAGAAGTTGCATCTGAAGTATTTAGAAGTATTTGCTTAATGCAGCTCAGAGGGATATTGAGTGTGCAGTTACGCATAATTTTTGACATTTTAAACATAAAACATTGAATACTGCGAAAATAGACTGCAGTAGGTGGCAGAAAGTCACCCGATTGAACCGAATCGTTTAAACAATTGAATCAATCAAACGAATCACATTTTGCTCACAAACAGCATTTTTTTGTTATGGAGCAAAAACACATGGTGTCTAAAACATCACTTATTGTTTATTGACCTGTTGTATAAAACATCACATTTGTAATCATGCGAAAAAACTGATGCGATTTTAACACACATTTTCTGCCCCCATATCATTTTGTGATCATTCTTAATGGAATCATGCAGTGAAAGAACTAAATGTGCGTGTACTGCGCAGGCTAATGTATGCGTGCTCTTGGTAGCGTCAAATTGCACATAGTTAAAACAACAATTACGGGTATCTCGGTGCCTTGCTCACGGGCACCTCGTCGTGGTATTGAGGGTGGAGAGTATGGCTGCAACAACTAATCGATAAAATCGGTTATTATCGATAATGAAAATAATCGACAACAATTCTCATTATCGATTAGTCGGGTCTGCCCACAGTGCATGTCCAACTTCAGCCGGTTGTGTCAAATTACAGCACTGAATAACGCATTTCTATGGACAAAATGCATCTAAAATAGGGCTGGGCGATATGGCCCAAATAATAATCAAGATATATTTTTTTTTTTAAATATCAGTCGATATTGATAATTATCACAATAAATGTAAAATCTTTATTTCTTTCAAATTTAAAGCCAGATTTTTGCTCCAAAGAGAAAGTTGTAGAAACCAGACCATTAATTTCCTTAACAAAATAAATATCTAAATAGAAAAAAAATAATTCTTAGTTTCTGCATGCTCTAATGAGTGAATGAGAAGAAACAGGTTTGGGTTGCCTCATAATATTAATAATAACATCACTTTTTTGTATCTTAGAAATGCACATTTGATAGTAGCTTGAGTTAGGATGCAGAGGTACATTTTTGTTCATTATCAAAATCAGTATAACATCTGTAAAAATTGTAGCAACCTCAGTTTTATATGGTAAACTTTATTATGACCAAGTTTTTTTTTATTTAGCATTGGTCCCACATAGTAGCATACATTTAAATCATGATAAACAGTTAAAACCACCCATATATCACCTCAATAACATGTACAAATATAACTATATGGTTTTTAGGTAGCCTATTTGTATGAAAAACAGTTTAAAACCCTTCAGTATAAATGCACACATGCTATATCACATACGTGCTGTACAAATATAACTATGCGTTACTACAATACCATGGTTAGGTAGCCATGGTAAATATTGTGCAGATTGAAGCTTTCTGAAAAAAAAAATTCTTACTAAATTATCTATTCAGTATAAATCAAGTCACAGTGGACAGTGCTATAGCTGCCTTAAACCACAAAACATACAGTATACTATAATTTTATACCATTACACTTGTAATAAAATTAAATGTGTAGGAATCTCCTACATTTTCTGCCACAATACCATGGTGCAGTTTTACACAGTAAATCCACTGGTAATGGCTAATGGCGATTGCAGATTGAAAAGCCTTCTGACTGTCTCGTAATTATGCACACAGTGCTTCTCCTGTTCGGCTTGAACTCAAGCGTTTCACACTGACTGGATCTCACAGTGCTGCTTAGTTTTCACGTGACCGAGGAAACGTATCTGCTCTATGAGCTCGTGCCGTGCGGCAGTTTGAACTGTGATCCGAGCAGATAAACTGTCTGTGTGACTTGTAATTCAAATGAGTCGCGCGGCTTTGTTACGCTTTTGGCGCATATATATTATATCGAACATTTATCGAACTCTTCATATCGTTTTATCGAGGAAAATTATTTTGCGATAATTATCGTTATCGAATTATCGCCCAGCCCTAATCTAAAATAGTGGAGGAAACAGAATGAGATGCTGCGGGAGAGTTACGTGATCCAAAACATGAGAATTATTTATTTTAAGCTTTAAGTTAATGCATTAGCGTAATGGCTTGCCCTGTCAGGCGCTTTGACAGATGCATGTGCGTCCTCAGTGCAAAAACTTTCAGTTTACGGTCATATCCTTATCTGTAAATGTCACATATTCACGAGAGCATTTCCATTTTTTGCATAAAGATCCATCATGACAGTCTGTGTTAAGTTAAATATACAGAATGAGCGCCGGCACGGCGGGCGAGTGCATGCGCGTCAACAGACGGAACACAGCGAGGGAGATAGGGCTGAAACGATTTCTCGAGTTACTCGAGTAACTCGAATACAAAAAATTATACAGGCAAATTATGTGCCTCGAAGAATCGTTTTGTCAATTTACTAGAGATGCACTGAATTTTCAGCAGCCGAAAATATATGCCGCGCCGCACCACCCAGCAGTGTTCAGGTCACGCTCTCCCTCAGCCGTCATCACTGCGCCGTGTGACGCTCCGCTCTATCATTCTGCTCAGTTACCGCTCATGCTCACAGGAAAAGCCCGCTCAAATAACGCTCCGACAAGAAAGGTCTATCTAACGTTAGTATACTTGTTCCTGTTTGCAGTAGAGCTGCTGTGCTGTGACATGCAGTACAGCTGATCTGGGCAACGCTATGCCCTGCTCACATTCGCTGATAATACATGTTTACTTGATGTTTCTCAGAAATTGTCTGTGACGTCATCACGCAAGTACCTAATTGTGTTCTGCTCTTTCTGACGGCTGCGCCTTGAACGTCATTCAGTGACAAATGCTAATGTATATCATTTTCGGAAATAGGTTTAAAAATCATATCACCGTTATTGAAAAAAATTATACATCGCGATATATATTGATATCGAATTATTGTCCAGCCCTAATTTCGATTTATCGTGCAGCCACTACTTGGATGCATCTAGGTTGAGTAAAACATAGGCTAATTTTCATTTTTGGGTGAACTAACCCTTTAAATGAGAACCTTAACTGTAACCATGTGAAATTAAAGGCAACAAATGCATAGTTACAATCCAAACAACACAATCAACACATTCAACAGTTGAAACAAAAATGTTACTTAATCAGCATTCACATTCGTTTTTAAATTTGGTGTAAATAAAAAAGGTAAATAAACTAAATAAAACTAAAGTAGGCTATATAAATAAATGATTCCAAAAAATTATCAAATAATGTTTAGTGCAACTAGTTAAACAAAGATGCTACAGCATCTTATACAGTGCTTTTTAAATCAAATTAAGTCAATTTAATTTTAAGGTAAAATAAAGGTTCCTGTACTGAACTGATGTTTACTTCTGGCTTTTCAAAAGTGCATGCAAGTTCTTCTTTACAAAAAGAAGCATTTCAGCTTTGTCACTCACAAGTTAGTCTGTTTAATTTCTCATCCAACACGTGAGAAGCTGTGCTGAACAACCGTTCACTGTCTACGCTTGTGCAGGGCACGAACAGATATGCTCACGCATCTTCAGCATGCGCAGGAATGCGGCTCTTAATTGTGTGCCAGTAAACCAATGGCTGTTTGCTTCTTAGTATCTGTTTTTCTGTGCTTGTTGTGCTTTTGCTGAATGTCTTCCACACAAATTACATGTTTGCGAATGATTACAATGTAGTGTGCAAGCGGCCGGTCAACCAGTGCATCCCTAGCTTCAATGCTGCTGGACAGAGCCTGGCTTGCCCTCACCGTTGCTAGCCTGCACTGGCTTGCTAGGCTTCCAACAGGAATCCAGCATGACAAGCTTATTCACGAGAAGCTGAAACCTCACAAGGTTGAGGGACTGAGAAGGAGTTTCAACATGCTATTTACAGTGTACAGTATTGAAGACAGTTTCTGCTTTAGAATAAAACAAATAAATAAAAAGGTTAATGTGAGCTAGAGTTTATTGTTCATCTGATTAATTTCACATAGGCCTACTGCTATTCTATCATCAGCTTTGGTCACGGTGAAGTTCAGACTTGTTTAACTGTTGTAACTTATCCTTTTTTTGACTGTGACTGTGCAACTGAGTGTTGAGAGAAAAAAAAAAGTAACAAGGGGAATCTTAATCAACTGTCATGACCGAAACATGCTGACACGTGCAAAAATGCCTGTGTACACATTCCGACCTGACCTGTTTTTTTTTTCAGACATGAACTGCTCTCCTCCTCACCCTGAGGCCCTTAAACAACGAGCAGTCCTTTCAGTTTCATACAATCCAGCTAAAATAAGTAGATATCACCAACTACTAATAACTAAGACAAGAGGCCTTAAAAAGAATGGCAGGACTAATAGCAGTGTTCAAGATGTACGTGATATGAATGTCATTTACGGCTAAACATCACTGGTGGAGCTAGTGCAGACTAGAATGATGTAGGTTGTCCACTTAGTCATGATGTTTGTTCTGGCTTGAGTAATAATCCTGTCAGCTTTTGCCTGAACTCACATGGTGCTAATGAGAACGAGGAAGCACTTGGTGCTCAGAAAGGAGGTAACATGTTGTTGCCATGTAGTTCAACATAAATAGAGGGGCTTGTTTAGAAACTGAACATTCTATTAACAGATACAATTCAGTCACATGAGATTTACTACTTGCCATATGGGCCTTGTTCCATCTGTTTGCAAGGCACGTATGTATTTAAATTACTTTTCACTGCCGAAGAGAAGGTGTGTAATGAAACTAATTAAAATGTGTTAGAGGTGTGAGTGAACTAAGAGAGTGAGGTCTTCAGGGGCGTAAAGGAAGAGGAAGTACAAAAATACATGATATTAAGTTTTCTTATTGGCTTATGTTTTAAAGACAAGAAAAGAACGAGCATAAATTAGAAGTAGTAAATTACAAAGTAAATTTGCCTTTCAGCAATTCTGCACACTGATCTATAAAATGTACATTTACATCTATGCATTTAGCAAACGCTTTTATCCAAAGCGACTTACAGTGCATTCAGGTTATACATTTATTGTCAGCATGTGTGTTCCCTGGGAATTGAACCCACAATCTTTGCGCTGCTAACGCAATGCTCTACCACTGAGCCACAGGAACACTGTAGAGTGTTTGCACATCCTATTTGCACACCCGTTTGCACATCCCTCTCATCCCTCTTGTTCATATTACTATTTATTAAGTCCCAGCATACTGTTTTTGCACATCTTATTTGTTTTGCACTTTTTATTCTATTGCACATTTTACTCTTTATTCTCTTTTTTACCTATATATATATAATATATATATATATATATATCTATATGCTCTTGTGTTGTGTTACTTTTATTTAATTTTTATTTTTATTCTTTTGCACTGTCCACTGAAAGGACCTGATTTGATCTACATTTCACTTCTGATTATACCCTGTATAATTTATTATGTGACGAATAAAGAAACCTTGAACCTAGAGGAGAAAAGCACGATGGGTTGGATTTTGAAGAGGATTTCAGCTAATGAGAGGGTGGACTTTCAAATGCACACCAAAAACAGTATTATTGTGAAATATTATTACAATTTAAAATAATTGTTTTCTAATTTGATATACATTTTAAAATGTTATTTATAATGTATATCAAATTAGAAAACAATTATTTTAATTTGTAATTTTTCAGCAGCCATCACTGCAGTCTTTAGTCTCACATGATCCTTCAGAAATGATTCTAATATGCTGATTTGCTGCTCAAGGAACATTATTATCAGCGTTGAAAATAGTTGTGCTGCTTAATATTTTATGGAAACCATGATACATTTTTTGATGATTGAGATTGAGACCATGAGATTTTTTGATGAAAAGTTTAAAGAACAACATTAAAGTAAAATTATAAATACCTTCACTGTCACTGTCACTTTTAATTGAATGTATTCTTGACTAATAAAAACTATTAACTTATTTGCTTTATGCTTCAGTTAGGCTTTTTTATTCATTATGATATCAGCATAATTGTACCATGCTGATATGAGTGTCCATGCCCCTCAAAATATTAATTTGAATATAGAAATCATAAAACATGTTCATTATAAAAGAGCTGTATTCAATACATAGTCATTGTGAAAGAAAACTGTTAAAATAGTTTGTACTGTTGTGAACTACCTGGTTGTTGAGCAGTCGGCTGATGCAACTGTGAAAAATGTTCCCAAAAACGTCCTGGTATTGTGAATATTAGATCTCAGTGTATGTTTATCCCTCACAGTTATTTTCATTCATGAAAAGTTAATGCCAGTCACCCTTTCAAAAGATATATGGAGGGAGACATCCATCCAGATAAATGTCATAGTTTGCTCAGCAATTTGTTCATGTTGTTTACCTTTACTTCCGAGGTTTCCCACCTGAGCCTCACTTTCAAAATGGCAGATGAAATGTTAGTTTTCATAAATGACCTAAATTAAATATAAAATAAGCTTAAATGTGACTAAACTCTCATGGTAACAAGAAACAAAGCATGAACTATGAACTATATTTAGGTCTTGCACTGGCAAAGCAAGCATGCAGGTGTACTTGACAGCCCATTACTGCATTCATCCCCAAGGGAATTCCATGGGCAACTTAATATGCTGCTATACAGCTCTAGGTTGTCTCTTTGTATAGTTTGGTAGTCTAAATGGTAAGCTTAGGATCAAAAACTGAACCTTTGAAATGCCATCTTAAAAAGACACTTGATGGGACAAACACGGGTGTCCACATTTTTGAGAGTATACAAAACGTTTTAGGAAACATTTGTTGACTAAAACGTGTTTTAATTTGATGCATAATGCCTAGCTTACCAACAGTGGCAATGGTGTCCAGGTCATCTAGTGTGTAGGTCCTGTTGGTGGTCAGGGATGTGGCCCCTGCGGATAACGCGGGACTGCCTGCGTCTGTCCTGCCGCTATCCCGACCAGAACTGCTTTCATTATTTAGTCCAGCTTTGCCTTTAGTTGTTGCCATCTTCTTCCGTGTGATTTCCTAACTCTAGCCACATTAATGGCCACTTCTAGATATCAAGTCCAGTATTTCCGCTTTTGGAAAACGCGCTATTGATGATATACACATTGATCCGTTTCGGTCAAGTTAACATATCCTTTGTTCGCACAAACCAGACTGTTACCCATCTGCTTTCCATCGCCTGGTAGCCAGAGATTTATCAGAACTGTAAAGACTAGTAAACATAAAGTCATTAAAATCGTAAGCTACTCATGTCAATGGTACTGTCATTTATTCTGTACTTAATTACGGACGTCCCCTGTACGACTACTGTACGTTAACAAAGACAGGAGTGGACAGGATTCAAACTTCAGTCTTACGAATCCAGATGGTTATCCAGGCGATTTTTTTCAGGAGCAAGGAAACGGCAGGGACGTTGGTTAATAGTCGCTTAATGTATATTGCCAGATATTAGGCATTTCAGATATTTACTTCCCCATTCCGTCCCCATCAAAAAAACAAAAAACATTTCCCCTTCAAAACATCGCTCAGCGGCAAGGAAGCAGAGAAACGCTTGAAAACTGACAGACAGCGGCGTCGACCAATCATATGCAGCGCGCTATCTGCAATATCCAATCGAACGTCTGAAAAGGCGGAGCACTTCCTGACTGACAGCTTGAGTGCACGTATTTTTCCTGTGGTTTTGTAGCACATGTAGACAACGTAGACATCACCACGCCTTGTAATGGATGCTATTTCGGGGGAGGAGGACACGTTGTACCATGAGTCTTTCTGACAGGAGAATTTTCACATTTCAGACAAGATGGGCTATTTATACATTTTATTTTACTAAGATGAAATCTGTTTATAAATTAAGATTTCATTAAAGCACAGTCGCTATATACTATGGTCTGGTGCTACATGTAATGGCGCTATAATTCTCAGTGTTCTAGGTGAATGTGTCCAAATAATAAATAATGATCTATCTATCTATCTATCTATCTATCTATCTATCTATCTATCTATCTATCTATCTATCTATCTATCTATCTATCTATCTATCTATCTATCTATCTATCTATCTATCTATCTATCTATCTATCTATCTATCTATCTGTCTGTCAACTTATGAATGAGTATATGTTAATTTAGTTATTTTGTCATGTGGACTATAACATCTGTAATATTAAAACACGTATTCATGTACTAAATAAGAGTGAATAGATGTATTTATTTATTTAATAATGATTTTGCAGATTCTGCATGGGGTAATATACCTGCAATATAAGTTATAACTACATCTGTTTAGGCCTATTTATTTGGAATATTTATAATGGAGATTATGGGCACAATTTTAATTGAAAAGGGAGGGAATGTGAATGGGAATTTGTTTTTGAATTTCTAAAGCGCACTCTTTTAAAATACTTATTTATGACAGCTGCTCAAGACCCTGTGCAGACAAAATTTGCAACCCACACACATGGCCAGACTGGCTCACACACTTACTGTTACGGACTCACTGACCCATGTGTAACACTTAAGTGTCAGTCTATTTATGCTCTGTACTCTCTGACCGGCCTAGGGAAAGTGATCTGAACCTAAACTAGTTTACAAGTGCCATTATCAACTTTTTTCTTAAACTATTAATAATGTGCTATTCAAAATTCAAAGCATTTAAATAAACTTAAAAATTACTATTTTTATTCTGTTACATGAAGCAGGCATCTTGCTCACCTTTTTTATCCCCCTTATCCCTTTTGTATTAGAGAAACAAATGTAATAGAATTAAAAGTACTTGATAAACTATTAGCTAACATAAAATTAACCAAAAATGAAAAACTTTGTTTGAGCAAAAATAAATTAGTTTTAATTACCAAAAATATAATATTTACAGTGGTGGCCAGAAATATTAGAACACAGGCATTTTTTTTACCAGCTAAAAATGGTTTTAAGTCAGTTATTTCTATATTTTGCTGTAGTGTGTCTGTAGGAAATATCAGTTTACATTTCCAAACATTAATTTTGCCATTAATTGTAATAATCTGGTGAGATTTTTGTTTACACAAGGAGTCTGACAACAGCCAGTGCTCCACACAGAGATCTGATCTCTGGTCATAATCCAGTCTGTCTGGAATAACATGAAGAAACAGAACAAACTGTGACAGACTAAATCCAGAAGAACTGAGGCAACATCTCCAAAATG
Organism: Ptychobarbus kaznakovi; assembly: GCA_027422405.1. Classification (NCBI taxonomy): domain Eukaryota; kingdom Metazoa; phylum Chordata; class Actinopteri; order Cypriniformes; family Cyprinidae; genus Ptychobarbus; species Ptychobarbus kaznakovi. The sequence goes on from CM049799.1 coordinate 12,571,374, forward strand.
CTTCAAGAAACCTACATGCAAAGCTACCTGAAAAAACTATGCACACACGGGGCAAATGCCTATAGGGCTTTAAATGCAAAAATTTTTTTTTGAAAGCATCTCCATTTTAACGCATTTTTACACAAGTGCCTACAACTTTTAACAGTGCAGGACTTTGCAGGTAGGTCTCTTGAAGCATCTTGAAAAATAAATAAACAATACTTCAAATTGAGTTAAGTTGAATTCAATTTATTTTAAATGCATTTTCTTAAATTTTGGCACTAAAGCAATACCATTGTTTGAGCGTTTTATAATCTTTAAATGGTCTTAAATAAATCAGTACTTAAATAACATTACATAAATTGTTGTGATGTGTTCAGCTCAACCTTCAAAAAGTTCAAACGCATCATATGTTTGAAATATATGAAGAAGAAAAAAAATAGTACATAAAACAGATTTTAAATAGGCTATATAATATCACCCATGGAAAGTGCCTTTTATTCTCTCTCAAGCAGAGAAGCTCCAACCAGCTCAGTGTGTTTTTATTATAGATGGTTTCTGTGAACTCTTGTTACGCTACCATTCCTCTCCAGATCAAAGTGGAGCACATCTTCAGCTTAGGCTCATAAGCTACTAACATTATTTCTCAGTCTTTCTGATGTATGTATTTTGTAACCTAACAATGATTTGAGTCTTTTCCGTGTTGCAAGTAATGCAATGTCATATCATTCAGCCAGAGGAAATAGACTGTTGGCCTGCATGGTTAGCTTGCAGAACTCCATTAAGCCTTTCAGAGGCTGTCAGTCAGAGTACATATCATATTCACTGACAGGTAACAGCCGCTGCCACCACCAATGCCCTTGGAGCACTGCATTTCTGAGTGCTACAGTGCACGCACATTATCAGCTCTAACATTTAGATTGTGTAGCATTCTGAAACACTGCTGCAACATGTATGGCCGGTAATCTGACATGTTCATGCTGACAGAAACTGGCACAACAAGCCTTTGTTGAATATGAATCAATTCTATGCCACCTAACCTTTTTAGTCTGACATAAACAAACTGCTCTGGAACAAAGGGTCTCCCACATCTTATTTAGCATGGTCAGAGTGTATCAGAGGAATTATATAATCAATGGGTGACGTGGATGAGGCAGGATTCCATTATTCTCTCATGCTGAGCAGCGCCAATCATGCAGCACCAGAGATGGTATAGTGTTTCTGGAACTCTTCTTAACTGAATATACAAGAAAGCCTAATTTTAAAATCATGATTTCTAAAGGTTGTGTAAATTAATACAATCTTAAAAAATTGAAATTGTGAGTTAAAATTACTTAAAACTTTTGGATATTGCTGTAGACAATGAAGTGACTTTAAGTTAAAAAGGTCACAAGGTCACCAACACAAGTCAAACCTGCTGGTATAGAGATTCACAACAGCTCACATCACTCACCCTTGAAGAATTGTTAAATAATGTAATTTTTACATCTTTAGCATGTGATGCATTCTTTTCTGCAACAATACAATGTAAATGATAAGAAGGCTGAATCCAGAACATTCAAATAATTCCAAGAATACTTTTCATTTTTATGTAATCACATATAAATGCTGAATTCAGTTATGGAGACAAACGAGAAGTCCTTTGAATAAATCAACTGCGTTTTAAAGTGTACTGCAAAATACATTGTTAGTTCATAAAGAGACAAAACATTCATCAGTGAAATGGATAAGCAGAGCAAGACAAATACCCGTGTGCATTTCCTGTTTGTGAACCAGCGTCTCTAAAAGGCTGTGATTGACAGTCTTATAAAAAGACTATATTGCAAAAAAAGAAGTGGGTTAGGCCATAATTCAGCTGTCTGGGTTGCCATTTATAGCAGGGCAACATTTGCTGAAGATGACCAGCTGCTCCTACTCCAGTGGGAAGAGGGAGATTATGCGCAGAAGTTCTGGGAACGTTTCATTAAATTTGTTTACCCATAATTTCTAAATTCACCATTTTAAAGCATGCTCCCGTTCACCATCAGATATTTCTATTTTCAGACAGAAATGTTTGCTTTAGATGTATACATGTCTGCAATCACCATCCATATGGAAAAATCCCATGGCTGTCATCCCAATGGAGAGATCCACAGCCAGACTTAATTCTCCAACTCCACAGCAGCTGTATCCCATCTGTAGGAACAGGTGATACAGAGACTTTGCTTGCTTTTTATAGAGTAACCACTCAGATTGTGTGTTTATTGCTCTTAATAAATAAAGAACGGACGTGGCAGGCAGCACATCAGGAGTCATACATGTTAAAAGGATGGCTGTGCATTGACAGTAATTAATTGATTCATTTATTCATAGTGGATTTTACAGTTGCAGGAATCAAAGTCAACTAGAACTGGAAAATGTGTACTATACTTTCCAGCAACATACAACAAAAATAAAAAGTTTATTTTATGCACCAGTCCCCTGCATATCATGATCGATTGTGGTAAATCCACATGCAAACACTTCATCTTATATGTACGGCCCAGATTCTTCAGGAATCTGCTTCGGTTACTCATCACTCAAATCACTGAGTGTGTAATTTCTCATTTAGGGGCTGCTACAAGAAGGGTGGATGTGTGTATACATACGGAGTGTCTATTTACAATAAGTGCAAATAGCCCGCCTTGAGAAATGGGCCCTGTCCCAAATGGCACCCTAAACCCTTGCGGTCTTCCTCTGAGTCCGCACTTTCGTGATGTAATGCCGCTTTGACTGTCGGGTAGAAGTCTGCCGCGAGCTCGCCCCAGTGCAGGCTCGGCAGAAGTGCGGATCGAGGGCGCATAACGGCCTCTGAAGGAGCCACCCTTCTGAACGCTAAAATTAGGAATGGGACACCCTGCGTTCTCGTGGACTTAACGAACACGCGGCGGCCATTGTAAGTCCGAAAGACCGCAAGTGCACATGATGTGTTCCATTTGGGACAGGGCCATGGTCCTCACTGCAGAACACAAGATCCAGGGGGCGCGGTTGGTCCAACTCCGCCCCCTATGAGGGGCAACTGCGGCTGCATCCGAAAACTTAGGTAGCTGACTTGCTGCCTCGCTGCCTTATGAGGCAATGACTTCGCAGGCAGCGTTTTTGCATGAAGAAACCTCACAAAACTGATTTCGGACGGGCTTCTGAGGCAGCATAACGGTTTAAAGATCTACAACAAAATAGTTTTGGTGATAACTAAACAAATATTTAATTACTATAATACTAATTTCTTGCTAGAAATAACATCAAAAGTGCAAAAAGTTAATCAGAAATATACATTTACACACAAACTGACCACCAAACTTTCAGACGCCATCTTTATTTTTTAGGTCCAACCGTCACGGAATGTAACGCACAGGATTGTGGAATACCAAAGGCAGCGAAGGATACTATGCTGCCTTCAAAAATCGATCAGATGAAGGTATCTCATGAGACAGGAAGTGAAGCTAACTTTGGATTCGGATGTACCTTCATGCCTTCCTACCTTGGAATATGTCCTCCAAAGGCAGCATTTTTCAGTTTTCGGATGCAGCCGCGTGCGCCTTGATGGAAGAGGCTATTTACACTAACTCCGCGCACCACGTGTGATTGGTCTGGTCAAGATGATAAAAGACTACTAACTAACTGTTGTCTGCTCCAGTGGCATAAATTGTAAAGCGTGTGTCGTTCTCATTTTGACGCGATTGACCCGGGTTCGAATCCGCCTTTTGGCAAACTTTTTTTCTCCCTTTTCAAATCTCATATCGCGTCGGAAAGGCATTTATTTTCAATAAAAATGAAGTAAATAATCAAAAAGTTGAAAATAAAGTATTGGGTAGGGTTAAGTTAGGTGTAGGGAGGGCTTTATTGTCCCAATAAGGTGGCATCCATTTAATAATTTGAAATAAAATTAAAAGTTACCCTCAATAAGTTATTATTGCATACTTTTTTATAATGTACCACAATACCGAGGTGCAGATAATTGCCACTATTTGCAATAAGTAGTATAAATGTAAATAAATAGCAGAAAAGTATATTTTAACAGTGTAAATAGAATCCATTACTATTTATTTGCTCTTTAATAACGTTATATCTTTGAGAGCAAGGGGGCCTCCTGGTGTTTCGGGGGCCCTACGCAGCTTGCGTATTCTGTGTATAGGGAGGATCGGCTCAGTTCACACTGAGTGTAAATAGCATCTATTGCTATTCGCACTTAGTGTAAATAGCATCTATCGCCATTTACTCTTAGTGCAAATAGCCGCTGCGTCTACATGTCCTTGTGTTGACGTGTCTCTTGTCCTGACCATCTGTTAGGTGGTTACTGTTGCCCCCTAGCTTGTGTTTGTGTTACTGCAGTAAGATGTTTTCCATTTTGTCTTCAATCTGTGAAGGGAGATAAACAGAGAAGAATGAAAATCTAATGACAAAATTGGAAGTAAGTAATTGTAGAAATGGATAAATTGCCAAGTGAAAATAAAAAGCGCAACATCGGAAACTTACAAAAAGGGACGCTTAGCCCTTACTGATAGGTGTCAAAACTACACAGTAATGCTGGCTAAAAGCAACTAAAAGAAAAAAAAAAGAAAATAATATGTATTTTTTTTACATTTAAATACAACATATAAATTATATTATTGTAGATGTTTTATCACTGGAAAATAATTTATTTATATCTTAAAAGCGTGAATTCACATCATCATGTCAGATGTAACATTGGATGTCAAACTGGATGATGCTCTATGTCATCCCATGTTAAGATAAAAAAAATGTATATATATAATAATCATACAGGATGAAAAATGTTGTGTGTGTGTGTGTGTATGTATGTATGTATGTGTACAGATATGTTCAAGTACTATGTTGAAGTGGATATGTTCAACCAAAATGACATGCACTATAAAAATATTTATTTTGAACATTAGTTTTTAAAATTTTGCATTTCATTTGTGTTCTGTTTTAGGGTTAAAAGAAATGTCCATAATACTACTGGATAATGTCCAGTAAACTATAATATATTTTCAATTTATTGAATATGAATAAGTACATTCTTTAAAAAATATATAATTTTCAGTAAGAAGTATGCTAAAGTGTACTTCTTTCACAAGAGTATATCATATAATAATTATGAAATTGCTCAATGAAAGGATTATCTTTTCAAAAACAGCCAATCAGCATTGTCAAGATGATGCCATTTTCTTGTGCATCACAGTAATTTGTGATATAATTTATGGTTCAGCTAAACAAACAAACAACAAAAACATAAGCAAAGATGCACCAGCCTATCAACTGCCTTTGAGATGAACAGAGATCTAACAGCTGGATTTCTCCAGGTAATTTAGACCTCATTAAAAAAAAATTTTTTTTATCTAAACATACACATTTTTGATGCAAGCCAAAAATATCCCCTCTAAACTGAGACGAAAGAACAGTCACACCGGTAAAAACCCCAAGCACTTCATTTGACACAAACATGGCATACTGCATATTGTGAACCAGAGAATAAGATATTTATAAATCGGCAAAAACATAGACGCGCACAAAACTGTTCATGCAATCCAATTATCAGCGGTGAACTGAACTGAAGGGCTTGGATGTTGTGATGCTCTGTACATCAACAGAACAAAAGAAATGAACAAAGCTCTGTGACTGCTGTTGATAAGAAGTCATGCCCAAAGGGAAAAGTCACAGATGGCATTCTGCATGTTTTATATGCACTCACTCTGTCAGCCAGCGGTGGGAATACCAAGAGACCAACCAGAGAAATTAAAGACATCTCTCGCAGGCATGATTAGAAATAACCCCCCTTTCATCACAGATAGTGAGCAGGATTTATGAGCGTACAGATTGTGTCACTCTGTTGTTGATGGAGGGGAGGCAATCAGGGACAGAGGCCGTTGTTAGAAGCACGTTATAGATGTATAGTGCAAGGCAGCAGTGCCTCGGACTGCCTCTCATAGTGCAGAGTCTGCAGTGACCATTTTATTGTCTGTACTGTATGAAATCTGCCATTTTCCTTTCCCTCCCATTGAACACCTCTATATAAAAGCCTCCCTTTCTCACTGCATGTATCTATCTCTCCCTCCCTGTTTCGTTTGCTCTAATTCATACTGCCTGTGTGTGGGAAGGCACCTCTGCTCCTTGCATTACACTATTGATAAGAAAGGGACAACTGGATTCAGTCCTCGTTTGACTGTGTTTCACTGCCAGGAGAAACTCAATTTTCAACGTTACAGAAGTTTGCCCTATGGGCCTTCATCTTACACAGTCCCATTCATTTGTACACAAACATAAACATTTTTTTTTTTTTGCAGACACAGGCTGTAGTCAGGTTTGTGATGGACACTATGGTGAAATAGAATGTGAAGTAAAGTGTTTGGCTGGTCAAACAGACAGACTGTCAAACTTGGGTTTTTCTGTAACTGTGAAGGATAAGATCTCTGTAACAGTTTTTGTCCAAACAAAATCTCTCTTGCTAAAATAGATTTAGATTTTTGATGAACTTCCTTGAGCCGTATTAGTCTGTTCTTTTTATCACAGTAACATGTTGTGTGATATACCTGTACATGATTGGTCACAAGGAACATTTTCACTATATATATATATATATATATATACATCTGTCAGGACCTCTATCGTCAAGGACAATTATCATACAGTATGGATTGGCGGTATAGTTCTGTTCTGGTCAAGAACTCCCTGTGTATCCATGCAGCCTGAATGAGTGCAGGGAGAGCAGAGATAACCCCTAGGGTGAACAGAACCATCATAAATGTTTTGCAGATATCATATATGTTCAATAATTGAATGTAAATATTTTAGAAATTAGTCTGATTTAAACGGGAATCAGTAGGCCAAATCCTAACTGGGCGATAGGAGGAGTTAGGGATGGAGGAGGGTAATTAGCTATATTGAGCAATGTGAAAGCTGCTGATAATACTGAAGGACCTCATATATAGGTGCTGTGATAGGTGTCATATAGGTAGATGTGGATCAGAAGTGAATAATAATAATAATAATAATAATAATAAGAAGAAAATTTATAATAATAACAACAATGAATATGTACATGAATATATTCACAGATTACATGGCAGCAGCTCAATGCGTGTGTAGACATGGTAAAGACAATCTGCTGCAGTTCAAACCAAGCATCGGAAATGGGGAATAAAGGTGATTTAAAGGGGTCATGAACGGAGAAACCAAAATTTCCTTGATCTTGGTCATTGTACTATAAATAACATCCTTTAAGTTTGAGAACTCAAAACTTTTGTCAGGCTTAAAACAGCTTATATTGAAGGCAGTCTGCCAAAACAACAGCTTGTGGAATGTTCTACTGGATGACATAATAGTGTGGATAAGCACCGCCTCCGCAGAAGAATATCATGCCTTCGTTCTGATCCCAATATTAGAAAAGAGTGAAAAAACTTTATTTTAATGAAGTTCCAGAACTTGGTCCTTTGTTCACTTCTTTTTACCGCAGATTTGTTTACTAACAAGGCACAATTTGATGCTGGATTTTCAGAAAGATTGAAACTAATAGACAATGCTTTGCCGACTGTATTGGATCCTCATACTATATTGGACCTCAGAGAACAGAAAAAAAAAAAACAAAAAAAACAATACAAAGGCAGTTCATGACCCCTTTAAGTGACTTTGAATGTGGCATGGTTGTTAAGGTTGGACACACCAAGCCGAACTTCATAGAAAGCTTGGTGTGTCCCGGCCTTTAGTGCCAGGTCTAGTCTGAGTATTTCACAAACTGCTGCTCTACTGGGATTTTCATGCATAATCATTTTTATGGTTTACAGTATATGGTTTTAAAATGAGAAAATATCCAGTGAGCGGCAGTTCCGTGAGTAAAAAATGCTTTGTTGATGTCAGAGGTCAGAGATGAATAGCCAGACTGGTTTGAGCTGATAGAAAGGCACACTGTAAAAAGTGATAAGTTGGCTGAACTTAAAAAAAAATTAGGAAACCGTTGCCTTAAAATTATTAAAAGTAAATAATAATAATACACATTTTTTTAACTGAACTGTCAAGTTCACTTAAGTAAATAATAATTACAAGAAAAAAGTTGTATGAACTTGACAGTTCAGTTAAATTATTATTATTTTTTGTTATTATTTACTTAATAATTTTAAAGCAAAGGGTTTTTCCTCAATTTTGTTTTTAAGTTAAGTCAACTTGCCACTTTTTACAATTTAACAGTAACTCAAATAACCATTTGTTACAACCGTGATATGTAGAAGACCATCTCTGAAAGCACGTCAAACCTTTAAGCAGATGGGTTATAACGGCAGAAGACCACAGCGGGTGCCACTCCTGCCAGCTAAAAACAGGAAACTGGGGCCTAAAATTTGTATGTGATCTCCAAAACTGGGCAATAGAAGATTGGAAATGGTTGCCTGGTCTGATGAGTCTTGATTTATGCTACAATATTTGGATGGTAGAGTCAGAATTTGGCATGAACAACATCTTATCCTATGGCATGCATCTTATCCTCACCGACTGCACCAGATTTGCCAGTTCTTGCTGTGAGACGTTTTTGAACATGTTTTGGGGAACACATGGTTTGTGTTTGTATCCACTCCTGCCCACATCCACAAACATACTGTTAATTGTAGTAAGTCTGAAAAAATGTACACAAATGTTAGGGCTATGCTAAATGTTTTGAATAGCCGACATAAAACTCTGCGTTAAATTAAACAGAAAATAAGATAAAATAATGCTAAAGTAAAGCACCATACATGACAAAAACCTTGGGCCATTTTTATTAGCATAATACAACTCTATCAACTTTGTAAACAAAGTATCAAAGTAGAGCCTAAATACAAACTTAAACATGTGTAATAACAAATGAAGCAGGTATGTCGCCTTAACCCAGAGGTAAAAGCTTTGTGCCCATTGTATACTAACACCTTTTCTTATTTGTCACTACTTACAAAGTTAAATTATTTTCTATTTTTCAATAACAATAATGAAATAATGAAAATTGTTTTCAATCATTGCACATGCCTTGCTTTGGTTTTGTAAAACAAATAGCCTCTATAATGTTCTTCTCAACTTCATTTGTTGACTCCATCATTCTTATTACAATTCCTGAGACCTGCACTATGGTATATTTTTTGACCGCCTACTCCTGCCTGCAGCAAAGATAAAACTGCCCACTCCTGTGAGACCCAATCCCAATACAGCCCTCTACCTCAAACTCCAAATTCAACCTCCTTTTAATATCAGTGCTAACTCTACAGAAGCAGTTCAACATGTTTCGCCTCTTAGGGAGTAAACTCTTTTGAAAACTTCCTAAACCACAGCAGGATTCTTACATTTAATAAAGAACAGCCTTTAGTTCAGTCACATCAACAGAGAGTCTCCAGGTAGAATGTCCCCTTGACTGGCTTCATGGGTTGGTCTTGGTCCCCAGAGCACAGCATTGCAGGCCCTCACTCCAGGCTGGTTGTGCCGATAAGCTTTGTGCGCCCTGATGGGAAACACAGTCCTCCAGGCTTTATCAATTTCAGACAGAGGACTTTATGTTCCATAATTTTTCAACCCTGCAAATAAGCGACAGCTTTCCTGCAACATCATTAAAGAACATTGAAGAACTCAGGAGCACTCCTCTGAGGTCAGGCAACGAGCGATATATGATGTTAGAGAGATATGTACCATAAGAGTAACAAGCATGAGCTGCAAATTGGACAACAGTTCATGAAATTCAGATTTTATGGTGAAGGAGGAGATTTTATGGTGAAGGAGAAAAAAAAACAGATATATCTGTTATTGGAACTGGACATCGAATTTGAAATTAAAATTGTAGCCTATTGATTTGTTTAGAAAAGCCTAAACACTGTCTCACATGACATTTGAGATAGCTATATTATTTAATTTAATATTTTCAATTAACACATGCAATAAAACCTTTTTATTCTAAATATTGGCACTCTCTTCTGCAGAACATGCATCTTGCTACAAAAGCTTGATTTTTTGTGTGTTCTTGTGTTTTTAAATGTGTTAGAGCACATTTCATTATGCATAAAGAATACATGCACTGTATTCATCAAAAAAAAATTTTTTGTCTATAATCTATTACCTTGTCTGTAGCATTCTGGAAAAACCAAAGACATATACCTAATGACATTGTCCAGATTCATGGAGTCATATAGTGTGTTTCTAATGCTAACGAAATATCTATCCTTTCATTAATTTATCTGTAATTACTGTAATTAAGCAGAAGCAATCAGGCAACACACACTGATGAACTTGACATCCGTGTCCTCGGGAAGGGAAAGGACGAATGTTCCGGATTAACAAGAAGATGGGGAGTACAGAATGCTGCAGTGTACATTAAAATGGATGTGATCAAAATGTAATTTCACAAATTTTTTCTCATATTCTGTATGTGCCTAAGAGCAGTTTTTCTTCTTTATAAAACCATGTGAAGATGTTTATATATATATATATATATATATATATACACATGGCACATGTATATATGGCACATGGCACCTCATGGCAAAGAACTCTCTGAGGATCTGTAAAAATAATTGTTGCTCTACATAAAGATGGCGTAGGCTATTAGAAGATTGCAGAGACCCTGAAACTGAGCTGCAGCACGGTGGCCAAGAACATACAGTGGTTTAACAGGACAGGTTCCACTCAGAACAGGCCTCGCCATGGTTGACCAAAGAAGTTGATTGCACGTGTTCAGCGTCATATCCAGAGGTTGTGTTTGGGAAATAGATGTATGAGTGCTGCCAGCATTGCTGCAGAGGTTGAAGGGGTGGGGGGTCAGCCTGTCAGTGCTCAGAGCATACGCCGCACACTGCATCAAATTGGTCTGCATGGCTGTCATCCCAGAAGGAAGCCTCTTCTAAAGATGATGCACAAGAAATCCCGCAAACAGTTTGCTGAAGACAAGCAGACTAAGGACATGGATTTTCTGTCCTGTGGTCTGATGAGACCAAGATAAACTTATTTGGTTCAGATGGTGTCAAGCGTGTGTGGCGGCAACCCAGGTGAGGAGTACAAAGACAAGCGTGTCTTGCCTACAGTCAAGCATGGTGGTGGGGGTGTCATGGTCTGGGGCTGCATGAGTGCTGCCGGCACTGGAGAGCTACAGTTCATTGAGGGAACCATGAATACCAACATGTCTGAAGCAGAGCATGATCCCTCCCTTCAGAGACTGGGCCGCAGGGCAGTATTCCAACATGATAACGACCACTGCCTTGCTAAAGAAGCTGAGGGTAAAAGTGATGGACTGGCCAAGCATGTCTCCAGACCTAAACCCTATTGAGCATTTGTGGGGCATCCTCAAACAGAATGTGGAGGAGCGCAAGGTCTCTAACATCCACCAACTCTGTGATGTCGTTATGGAGGAGTGGAAGAGGACACCAGTGGAAACCTGTGAAGCTCTGGTGAATTCCATGCCCAAGAGGGTTAAGGCAGTGCTGGAAAATAATGGTTGGCACACAAAATATTGACACTTTGGGCTCAATTTGGACATTTTCACTTAGGAGTGTACTCACTTTTGTGGCCAGCGGTTTAGACATTAAGGGCTGTGTGTTGAGATATTTTGAGGGGACAGCCAATTTACACTGTTATAAGCTGTACAAGCAGAGGATGAAACGTGTTTGTCCGTGTTTCACTCCGTCTCGAATCGTGCTCATGGAAAGCGCTCGAGAAACAGTAGCTTCCGCGGCTCAGTATGCTTTCAACTCTATTTAAAAATATTAAGACTGTACGACTTTCACGTTACAAGATTTTACTGATATTGAAGTAGAGATGGTGACAGTGCACAACATTAAAATACATTTTCATTCATGTTTTCATAACCACTGGCCAAGTTCAAAAGTGTGAATGCGTATCAAATTCTAAAACAGAAGAGAAGAAAATTTTGAATAAAGATATTATTTTTGTTTTCTTTGTGCACAAAAGGTATTCTCATAGCTTCATAAAATTAAGGTCACATGGACTATTTTAACGCTTGCTTTGCTGTCTATGTAGGGTCAGAAAGCTCTCCGTTTTATCAAAAATATCTTAATTTGGTGTTCTGAAGATGAATGAGTCTTACGGTTTGGAACAACATGAAGGTGAGTAATTAATGGCATAATATTTTAAATTTGGGAGAGCTATCACTTTAAAGAGGAATGACGTGATAGGAGTTGAATTCCAAAGGGAGACGTGGATCACCTGAAGCTTGACTCACGTGGCATGCCAGAACTAACACTACACTTGATTTATATTATTAAGCAAAATCTTCAATAATGATGGCATAGAATAAGGAGAATTCTATAACAACACAACCAAAAAGAAAAATCACTATCATATCACCGTCATAAAAAACACCACCAAAGGCATTCTGTGAATGTATATAGATAATAAGCAAGAGTGAAAAAAGTGTTGCATGTGTCTTACATCATGACTTACTTTTTCAGATATGGAAATGTTTTATCTTGTGTTCCGAAATGTATATTTTTTTATAAAAACAACAACAACAACAGCATGGGCTCATATACATACAAAACTGGTTACAAAACTGCTTATCAAATGCGTAAGTCAAATATCACTGTTTCTTATATTTTTAAGTGTTTCTTGGCCAGAACAAACTACAATCTGCACAAGACTTTGTTGTTAGTGAAATATTTGGCTTGCAAGACCAAGTTTCATACCGTAACATAAGATTTGACAAAACACAACTTTCCAAATTCATCAGCTGACCATGCATAATTGCTTAAATATATGGGTTAATTCAATGATTAATACTCATAACAGGAATAAAATGTGTGCTTGTGTGGCCTGATCCTTGTATTCACAGATGCAGAAACATTTGTGATTACTGAACCAAAATTATTAGATAAAATTGTGACAAATATTATGTACTAAAACCATATAATATGCAATTATTGATTACTGTGCAGTTAGATAACCAGCTAACAAGCTTTGTTTCCAGGAACAAGAAGAGAGGCCATATAACTGTTTGGATGTATTGTTCATCTATGACGATATCAATCAATATTATGAAAGTGAATACTGAAAAAAAAGTACATTTACCTCAATTGTTTGGTAAAAGCGTATGATATCTGAACAAAAAGCTTTCTCAAGAGCCACGTTTTTATGGGAAAACAAGCCTGGTTCCATTCAAAGTAATGAGCCCTCCATTGAGGAGAGAGCACCATCAGTGCTATAAGTTTTCCCTATCCGCTACATTACATTTTGTAAAAGAACAAAATTACACCATCGATTGCGCTTCAGAGAGGCTGCTTTGGCGTAATGATGTGATTATTTTGCTTGTGCCATCCCTCTGTTTTTCCCCATTGGTAAACTGATCCAGGGCAAAAACATCTGATGTCTGTGAGCAGATAGAAATATCCAAGCTCTCTGAGAACACCTCTAATCCATGAGCACTCAAACCAGGAATCTGTCAAAGACTGAAGGTGAGTTGAGGAAGAGATACGAGGAGCTGGTGAGAAACGGCATTGTGATCTTCCCGATCATTGCTCCTACTGTCACAATAAGACAATAACAACTTGATAAACATCTCACTGACCATGCTAACGCTTCTGTGTGGCTTAAAACAAGATGTAAGAAACCTGCTCTCACACACTGCTATTGATGGAACCTTCTTTCTGAGAGGATGTATTGAGGCACATTGAGCTGTTTTTTCATCCTCAGCCTTCAGTTAGCTGACATTTTAAGAGAGCACATCTAGTTCCTATATTGATGTTGTAATACTGGTAGCACTAATATAATCATTTAATGCATAATAGTAACCCTAGAAAGTGATGAAATGGTTTGAAAATAGCTGGGCTGAGATATATATATATATATATATACACATTTTGATGACTGCAACTGTTAATTCAGTACACACATATTATCCCACCGGTCACCATAAAACACAATTTTACATACCCCCCCCAAAAAAAAATACATTCCTAGGATTACTAATGACTCATCATTTGGATATTTTCCTGTCCGGGGATTAAATGGGTTAATATTACTCAGTACTTCCATGCATAATTAAATTGAAACAAGGACTTTGTTTCTCAAAACAAACTGATTTCGGCTTGAGAAAAGCTTGCCAGAAAGCTTGGAGTAGTTTTAAAAGCATGAAGTTTGAAGGTTTTCAGTTTGAAGAAGTTTTAAAGCTTGAAGCTTGAAGCAGTTTTAAGTTTAAAGTAGTCTGAAGATTTGAAGTTAGATGGTGGTTGCTGCTGTGCAGTTTCTCAAGTGTTCTGGTTGGTGGATGCAAGTCTTGCAAAATTATTCATACTTACAGTATGTTGTCCAAAGCCATACTTTGCCTAGAACATTTTCAAACTTTTGTAGGACACTGCATCTTGCTTTCTGGATGCTATTACTGACACTATTGATCCATGATGGCTCTTTAGCAAGAAAAAAAATAAAACCATCAAGACATCATTGTTGGTCAACCAGCTAGGTCTTGTTGCTGATGACCAGCTAGACCAGCACCAAACCAATTTTCTTATCGGTCTCTCACAACAGTGTAAACTCTACTGAACTCTCCTTCCCTTTATGGTGTATTTTTGTCTCTGTCTCAGGCAGTCTTCTCAGTTATTACTTTCTCTCCTTCTCGCCTTAATGTTATCACATGATGTCTTGGGCTTTCTTGCTCTTGGATTTCACTCCCTCTCTCCATCTCTCAAGTCTCTCGCCCCTCACAGCTATTTCTGCTCATTCTGGCTGTATGAGAGGGGCAGCCGTGTAAGGGGGTGGTCATGCATAATTAGGCCTCCCATAACCACCACTGTATTGCAGCTAAACATAGAAATCCCCCTGGCTACGAGGAAGCCATTGTGAGGTGACAAAACATTTACTCTTATGGCCAGATGGGGGCGATGTGGCTCTGCTCTGATTGTACAAACCGCTGGCTTGCCATTTATGTCCTTTCAGGTTTTCTCTGCAGTGATCTGTTAAACGTAGAGGAGAGAGATGAAAGATATGAGAAGGCTGAGAGAGGGAGAGAGAAGGGGATACATCTGATGATAATCCGTGATTGTGCAAGAAAGTCTCACATATGTACTAGAAAACTTAAAATAACAAGTACACTAGTTTGGAACCCCATCAGCTCTCATCTTTAGGCAAAAGCATTCAGATGCATTTTCAGAGGAGAAAAATATATAAATGCTGTATATGTGCAAACCAGACGTATGTAGTCTGTGCATGACCTTGTGTAACTCTGGTGTGTGTTATAATAACCAAAACTAATAAAACACACAGAATAAGTACGTTTTATTATTTGCATGTTTCTGTAAATAACAACCTAGCATTACAATTTGAAATCAAAATTATATTTGCAAGTTGAGTCAGATGTACTCCAAATGCACGTCTACATAACGTATATGTATTTTGAATAATATGCAACAGCATCAAACATTTATTATTATTTTAGATTTCTGATAATAAAATGAGTATTTAGTCATTCAGCTTTATATTTAAAAGGCTTTTGGCACTTTTGTTTTTCAAAACTTTACACACAAATCCAAGAATTGCACACAAAAAACGCTAAATGCCTCACATCTCTTGCAAAATGAAGCAAAGACCTTTTCCATAATATTAATTTGTGTTAGATTGTTGTGTGTTACATAGATAACTGTGTTTTGTTTTGTAAAAAGTATTTTATGAAATTGAAAAGGCAGATAATCAGTGTATGGTTTTGCAGATTTGGTATGCGGTTCTGGTGTTTGGGTGTTAGGTTTCAGAAATGGTGTGAAAGCAGTTGATAAAACAAAGACAAAAACAAACCCTGTAAATGTTTTGGTAACACTTTTCAATAAGATTCCCTTAGTTAACATTAAATATATTAATACATTAAATGTATTGCCCACATTAGTTTTAATAATGTATTAGTAAATATTGAAATTAACATTAACTAAGAATACTGTAAATGCTTTACGGCTTTTTCATTTTCAGTTCACGTTTACTAATGCAGTTACATTACTAAACTAGAGTTGACTAATAGAAACCAACGTTTGTAGCATTAATTAACAATAAGGAAATTATTATGTAATCAGTCTTATAATGTATATACTGTACAAAAGTCTTAAGCCATGAGTATTTTGACCAAAAAATCGTTTTAAGCCAGTTATTTCTATACAGTCTGACAACAGCCAGTGCTCCACACAGAGATCTGATCTTACCATCATCGAGTCTACCTGAAATGACATGAAGAAACATGTAAATAAAAAACAGAAGAACTGTGGCAATGTCTCCAAAACACTTAAAGAACCCTACTTGCAAAGCTACCTAAAAAAAGTACGCTCAAGTGTTCCTATAAAAGCGGTTTTAAATGCAAAGGGTGGTTAGACCAAATGATGATTTGATTTAGTTATTAAATTAATTAATTCGATAATTTAGTCCAATAAAATCTATTTATGGCATTATTTTTGAAAGTATCCTCACTTTACAGATTTTTTACACAAGTGCCTAAACTTTTCACAAACTGTAGTTTTGCAAGTAAGTTTCCTCAAGTGTCTTGAAGACGGTGCCACGTTTCTTCTGGATTTAGTTTATCTCAGTTCTTTTTCTTCTATTTCTGGAGCATACTAGCTGTTGTTAGACTCCTTGTGCATACAAATATGGAATATTACAATTAATGGCAAAAGCAAACATTTGGTATTTCCTACTGACACAAAAGATATAAATAACTGGCTTAAAACCATTTCCTTTGGTGGAAATACTAACGGACTAAGACTTTTGCAAGGTACTTTATATCTAATAATCATCACAAACCCTATACATTTCACAATTAGCTTTGCATTTGTTTATTTTGAAATAACTCAAGATGTCTCTTCTACCACCTCTCTGTGTTTCAAACACTAGTAGCACAATTTTTTTATGTGATAACTGACACAATATAGGCACCGAAAGTATCGTTCCTATAGCACACACTAAATAGTGTGCAAATAATGTTAGCCACAGGAAGTGGGAGAAAAACACAGTGGTGTAGCCTCAGGAAGTGAAAAAATAATGGTGCATTAATTGTTTATTTTTATGAAAAAAAGAACTCTGATTAGCACTGATCACAGAATTGTCATGTATAATTACTGCAATCAACCACACTCACATAATATAGGCACCAACAGAGAATGCATTCACTTCAACAGAAATCATTTAATTCTGTCAGTATGCAATTAATCTGTGATGCATAAATGCTTTTGACCAATGTAATCACTTGTAATGCAAGTAAGCGCGTGAAACAGACTGTAGGCTCAAGCTGTGTTGATGGGGGCTACCACTTTGCCTGCGGTAAAGTGTGATGTGATTTCACCTACAGCCTATTTGGCTTACTGGGTATAAGCTTTTATTCATTCAGCTCTTATGTGACAGTGGGATACCCACTCAGAATCTGGCTGCTCATATCAATCAGCAACCTTCAGTGAGCAAGAGAGGAGGCATAGTGAATGCTCCATTGCTGCATATGATCCGAGCAGCTGTTGGTGTGTTGAAAGCTTGATGGCATTGTTCGGACTCATCAGGTATTAAAATATTGTACAATTCCACAGAGCTTTGTTGGTTTATGGGGTGGTTTGTAACATTATTATTGACAAGTGTGGTGTGCTTCTACCCCCTGACCCTAAACATGAGTGAATCAATGACTTGAACACAGGCCCCCCGAAACAGTGGTCACTGCATTGTGAATTTAGAAATTTAGTAAAGTTGACTGAAATGACAAATACGTTCACATGATGCACAATTTTATATTGTAAACATGCAAGGTGGGTACGTTTATCTTTCAACATTTGCATGCATGGTAATGAGTAAATATAGAAATGGACTTGAGTGCCATGCTTTTAGAAATGGCTACAATATTTATTTATTAATGTTTTTAAATTTTACTTGGCACAGCATATCTGTATGCTGTAAAAGACACAACATGATTAGTGAAAAGGTCAAATGAAACCAAAAAGGTCAAACATGATTAGAGGATGTTTTTACATTAAAAATGTGAAAAGCAGGGCAGTGGAATGATGCAAAGTCTAAAGACATGATTAACTTCTTTGTACCATGAATGAGATGGGGCAAGAGATGCGCAGAGAGTTCCTCAGGGGCAAGGGCTCAAATGTAAAAAAAAAGAAAAATAAGAGCCAATCCTCATTTAACAAGTACTACAGTAAAATTATATATATATATATATATATATATAATATAGATCAGTATCACAGATTTTATTTTCATAATTATATATATATATAATTATGAAAATAAAGTCTGTGATACTGACACTTCACATAATTTGCCTGTTGGTGGCACTTGGGCTTCTTTTAAGCAGCAGCAGTTTCATATGCTATATATGCTAAATGCAACGTCTTTCAGGTTAGCCATTTAATGCTTGTTAAAAAAACTAAACTGAAAACAGACAGGCTATGTAGTTTTCAATCGATTTATGAATAAGACCAGGAAGATATTGCTCCATTTCACATTGTTCAGATAATTTTGGGCTTATTTAAGTTGCACACAATCTATAGTAAAACAATAGCTACAACGTCTCAGACTGACATTAGTAAAAAATAAACAGGCATTTTCAGAGTTTTGAGCCAGTCGTTACTGCTTTGTACTCATTGTCATACATATAATTTGAATCCATTTTGATTTATTGACCACATTATTATTGTTGATGTTGAGAGATGGGCACTTTGGTTAATTTAGGAGAAAGGGCAGGGACTTGGTCTATGGTATGTTGAAGCTGTTGTGTTGGACAGACTGTAACTGCTTCACCATTGCATTCTTTTGTTAGTAATACTCTTAGAAAGAGAAGCAAAAATTATATTTTTCAAACCTGAGCATTTGTTTGCAACTTCATTTCTTCAGTCCGTTGGCTTTATTTCTTGATTCTCATGCTTTTTCCTTCATTCTATCTAGAAACAAATTAATCCAGAAACAAACATAGGCACAAACTGCTGAAAATGGTCATAACATTTATCATTAAAAAAAACTAAAACAAACTGTAAGTCACCTTACCATCGGATAACTATAGAGGCATCAAACACAGGCAGGTGATATGAACCAAATGCTGAGGCTTGAGTTGAAGTTCAGCACAGAAACAAAATAAAATGAAAACAAAAATAGAAAATATAAACGTGAACACATGAATCAACGACAGTTAAAAAAATGGGAGCACTCAGCAAAGAACCAGATTAATGCGCTGGACTACAGACTACAGTCAGTGTAGTGCAATCAACAGTACACAGTCCTGGTTAAGACTACACAAAGAGATCTTGGAGGAGAGGGTTGACACTTCCTTGATTAGTGGATGATACACAGCAGGTATGAGTGATTAGAGGTCCGGGGTGTTGGAGTGGAAAATGGAAGCTGAAGGGACTAATTGGTCTGTGACAATAATGCAAATAAATGACGCATAATTACTCTAAAATACAGTTAAATATTTATTTATTTGTTTGTTTGTTAGTTTATTTATCCATTTATTTGTCTAGGCAATAATGCACATTGTCTATGTTTAGACATCTTCAGTTTTGATGAACTTAAATCATATTTTAACTGCATATAGTGCTTTTATATAAAGCTACAAAACAGATTTTATTAATTTAGTATGTTTATATATTAAAATTATATAAGTGCTGCAAATGTACAGGCACCTGGCATCCTGATAAATGCCACTATATATTTACTCATCTTATAGCAACTATTACTGCCAGTTTTTAACCTTAAATTGAATGGGATTATTTTATTAATTATTATTATTTTTTTTTTGTGATGGTTATATGTCAGGAATATGAATGATGAATTGGGGTGGTGTTATGCTTGGAGGCACGTAACCTATTTTGCCCCTGTAACTTTGCAGACTCAATAGCTCTCTGACAGGCCCTCTTATGAGATTTCAGGTCTTTAGGTGAGACACTGCATGTGTCCACAAGCCCAACACAACTGAATTACCTCCAAACAATGGCAAATAGTTTCTTTGAACATGCTGTAAGGTAATTGCTACTGCTATGAGAGTGTGATAACTGCAGCACAAATGCAGAAAAGTTTTTTTTTTTATATTTTAATAAACATTTCTACAATATGCATACAAGGTGTATTGAGCTGTCTACACATTCTGATGTAAAATTACACCGATGTCTAATGCGGAACATATGAAGACTTTATTACTAACTTATCAAAGAAAGCTTTGCATTCTGAGCCCATCATATTAAAGGCCATATCTGCATGTGGATGAAAATGCAATGCTCAAGAACAAATTAATTAATGTATAATAATATAACCTTATGGGACCCCTTCTCTCTCATTTACAGTGTATTTAAGCCAGCCTCCACAGTCAAGGCCATTTGTTAAGCATGACAATAAAGCTTTGAACTTATGGGGGAAATTATGCAAAAATGTCCACTTTGAAGTCATGCAGACTGGGCCTATTAAACAATTATCATAGCTATTCTGGTTGTAATCATTATGAGAGACAAGAGAGATTCAAATATAGAATGAGAGAGCCAGTGATGAAGAGTGTTAAGAATAGAAAAATTAATTAAAGTGTTTTTCTTTCGGAAATGCATGCACACACAAAGACAAACTCACGCAAACCTTGCATACTTATAGACAATCATCTGTTAAAATAAGAACTATTAGAAACTATATTCTAAGCTAAAATAATACTGCATAAATTCATAGCTCTTCTCTGCAATCTTTAATAGATTGTAAAACACTATGAAATTACAGTACTTTCTAATAGCATGTCATTATAATTAAGCAATATCACACAAGCTATGTATCGTGCTGCGTATCAGGCAGTGATTCTGTAGACACTTGCATTTAAAACACAACATAACCAGTAACTTTGTGTATATTAAGGCACCAATGAAAATAGTTTCCAATAGGTTACATAGACACATTGTAGATAAAGAACCGGACCTAATTAATACTCAGTATATCAGGGACAAAATGTCAAATGCTTGACAACTTTTATTTTGGGTACCATTCCCTTAATAACACATTGGCTGATGCATCATCATCCTGTACATACTAAATTTCTAAATATGTAAAGGCACAGTGATCTTATGGGTGCTCCATCATATCCTATTAGTATTTTTTAATTGGGTAGGCTGATCATGAACAGTGCATGCAATTAAGATTTTAATGCTCATGAAGACATAATAGCTTTAAACTTAGCAAGAGTTCTACTAATTTGTCATGCTGTTCACACAACTAATTAAGAGGATTTAATAAAATAGGTGAAAACTCTACAATAACAGGCACCTGTAGCGTAAGAAATGTGAAAAACAAGAGCATGGCAAGAGACGTATTGGAAGGATCAAGAAGGACATCTCACAGGCAACAGCCTCCTGTGAACTCTGCTTGACCTAAGACAACATTTAGAGCCGCTAGTGACACATCAGAGACAGTAAACTGAATTTAACTGTAAACATATCTGTGAACTTACCCCTCAGTCAAATGAGTTTCAAAGCTTCAAAAAGAAACACAAATAAAAACATAACATACTTTCTAATATAGTCTTTCAGCTTTTTGTTTGAACTTTTTTTTTTTTGCACACAGAAATATGCAGAGAGTGTCAGGGTTCTGTTACTTTGTTCTAGTTTATTCATGGTTTTGTGACAGAGCCCTGTTACTCCCGTCCTTGTCTTGTTTTCTTTCTCTCTTGTCTGTGTGCCTTGTTTCATGTGGGGGCGTGGTGTTCGGATCCCGACAGTCATGTCTTGTTCAAGTTTTGGTTCCAGGTCGGGGTTCGGACACTCACGCTCCATGTTCGGTCTTGCTGTGGGAGCCTGCGGTCTCGAGTTCGCTCAGGCTGCGTGCTCCTCTGTCCGCGTGTTTTGTTTTGCATGCGGTTCGTGTTCGGCCACGTGCTTTTTCGTGGTCTTGTATTGTTGCACGCAGCTCGTTTTATCGGCTACATGCTATGTTTTTGTCCTGTGCTGTGAGGCTGAGGCTCCCCGGGCTTTTAAACGGAGAAGGAGGAGAAAGAATGGGCCCGTCTCAGCGCCCCCAGAGGCGGAAGAAGATGCAGCAACTCCCCTAGAGGTGGCCGATGATGCTGCAGCACCCCCAGGGGCAGCTAACGACGCTGCAGTGCCCCGCTCGTGGAACTGGAGGAGGAGCCGCTCAAGCTCCTCACCCTGCCAGCTCCGTCCTTGATGCAGGCTCCGCCATTGCTGCCTGCCCAGTCGGCTCCGCCCTGGTCTTCAGCCAGAACTCCAAGACTGCCGGAGCCTCCCTGGTCTGTCCCTCCAGCTCCAACACTGGCCCTCAGCCAGGACTCCCGAACTGCTTGAGCCTCACTGGTCCGTCCCTCCAGCTCCACCCTGACCCTCAGCCAGGACTCCGAACTGCTGGAGCCTCGCTGGTCCGTTCCTCCGGTCCCACCCTGGTCATCTGCCAGGGTTCCGGTTTGGCTGGAGCCTCACCAGGTGGCGTCCCTTTGGGAAGGGGTAGTGTCAGGGTTCTGTAACTTCGGTTTATTTTATTCATAGTTTTGTGACAGAGGTTATCAATGGTTTGGGTAGATACATCCTGGAAAGAAGAATGTTGCAAGGAAGCAACTTTATAAGGTGCTGGAGTGGAACTTTGTGGAACAGCCAGTGGAACCACCAGTTGTTTGGGAGGGTGAACTTGGGATGAACTGAGCAATCATGCACTTCCTGTCAGTGAAGTCAAAGGCCTCACTCTGCTGCTGCCCATTCGTGTTCTTTTTCTTTATAAAAATAGTACAGAATTTTAGAGAAAATGTATAAGTATATAGAGAATAAGTAGACAAACGGGGACATAGCATATGTGAACAGTTCCAGTATACTCCCAGGAAAAGGTACGAAAGCTGACACTGGGGTGACACCTTTTTAAAAGTTACACCTTATTCTTCCTTAAAGGGTCACAGTTCAACCTTAAGGGGTCATGGTCACACTTTATTTTAAGATACTATGACTTTTGCCTCAATAAACTCCTAATTTGCTGCTTATTAATAGTTAGTATGGTAATTATTAAGTTTAGGTGTTAGGTAGGATTAGGTATGTAGAATATGCACTTTATAAGCACAAATAAACAGACAATATGTTAACAATAGGCAAGCTATGTATACGCATCTAGTTAACAGTGAGAATTGGTCCCTATACTAAAGTGTTACCAAACAATCTATGATCATAATTCTCCCTGTTTATTCCATATAATGCTTCCTGGAAAAAAGCCTTTAACTTTCTCGCTCCTCCTTTATAGATCAGATAGAGTAAATTAAACAGATTCATAGTCTGTTATTTCTTCAAGGCTTGGAGACCAAGCAGGTGCCTGAAGATTAACATCTCCCATTTCTTCAGGGTCTTTAGCAATGATAAAACCTCTCTCTTGATTGCAACAACGTATATAAATATTGAAAGCACATTACGTCACGAGTCAATACCAGACTGTAGTAGTTTTAAGATAAAAAATGATCACAGTAATTTCACTTGTGTCTTTAAAGTCAGTTAAGGTTTATTTCTCCAGAAATGGTGAGAAGGACAATGCTCTTGCAGATGATCACTCAGACATACAAGCACATACTGATTTGCATTTGCAGGGGTGCAAATCGGGCTTAAAATTCTCTAGTATGTGGCCAGCTTTAGGAAAACAGAATTAAACCCACAACAGAACACACGTGACAAATATGAGGTAGTCCATATAATTTAAGTGCTTTTCAAATGTTTTGTGAACGAATGCAAAGTTTCTCATGTGAATGCAAAATCCAAATGCATTTTTCGTCCCATCTCCTGCCATGCATTTTGTTCTATTATCATATCCCTTTAGGGGCTCCGTACAGACATGCTACTGCACAAATGTCAAACATGTCAGTGTAATGCTTCTCTCGTTACTAAGCTAAACAATCAAAATGTCCAAATATCATTAGCTTCCATCCAGAAAAAAATATATAAATTTAATTTGCATCCTTCATCACATATACCAATCATTATCAAGGCAGGGGTAACCCATTCAAACCAATAAGCTTGCATCATCAAACCTTCTAGTGGTTAAGAAAAACAAGTGAAGAGAAAATTTCAGATTTAACCTAAATGTATCTAATGGATTTAACCTGAAGCATCTCAAAACAAGAGATCGAGTGACAAGTCAAGACCATGCATACATTTGCCATAATGACTGAGTGGAGGATGACATTCCTTTACATATAATTCCATATAGAAATGTGTATAATGTCATAGTGTGTATTTGGTGCTCTGAGATTTTACCTGTTTACTTATTATATTGGTGATCGGAGATACACTGAACAAAATTATAAACACAACACTTTTGTTTTTGCCCCTATTTTTCAAGAGCTGAACTCAAAGATCTAAGACTTTTTCTATGTACACAAAAGGCCGATTTCTCTCAAATATTGTTCACAAATCTGTCTAAATCTGTGTTAGTGAGAACTTCTCCTTTGTCGAGATAATCCATCCACCTCACAGGTGTGGCATATCAAGATGCTGATTAGACAGCATGATTATTGCTCAGGTGTGCCTTAGGCTGGCCACAATAAAAGGCCACTTAAAATAAAGTTTTATTTTTTTTTATTAAAGTCTTATATGGATTTGTTTATGCCAGTCAACAATCTATATGCTCCACTGTCTTTCTCCATCTGAGTGCTTCACAATTACATGCATCACCTTTAATACATCAACGCTCATAAGATCCACCTGTCTCAACTTTAGAAATAATTTAATGTTATGAATAACAATAAAACAACAACAAAAATCATCTCACCATGTTTCTAAGCTCACAAAGAGACTGAACTTTTCATATGTGTGTTTGTACTATTGTTGTTGCATAAGTGTGACTTTTTAATGAATCATTAATTTTTCTGTCAAAGCCTTAGCACACGATTTACTTACAAATATGATCATAAAAACTTGCTAGGTCAGTAAATGTGACTCAATGAGAATATATATCAAACAAAGCGATTTATGCAGCTAGTTTTTCTTGATGATGGAAGCCTTATAGAGACCTAGAGTGAAATTGTGCCTAATATCTCTCTCTTTGCTCCAGTGAACTCCGATTCTTGATTTCGTCTCCACTCCATAAAGTTTGATGTTCGTAAACGGTGAACCCATCAGTCCTTATCAGAGCCTGTCCGGCATAACAGAGATTAATTGCTTGGCTCCACTTCATCACCCTGATGTTGAGCCAATGCTCACAAGCCACCGAAAACAAATTAGTGTGCTCACTAGTGCCAAATATGGTACAATCAGGAGGAGGCATTAATCTATTTCCATTTCCTTCTCTTTCCTCTCCATTTATTTCCTTCTCCCTTATTTTTAAGTTTATCTGTAGATGCTGTGTTCTGCTGAAAGAAAGAAAGAAAGAAAGAAAAAGAAAGAAAGAAAGAAAGAAAGAAAGAAAGAAAGAAAGAAAGAAAGAAAGAAAGAAAGAAAAAGAAGAGGAGAGCAGAATACCTAGCACCTTTGGTGATTTTTGGGTCAATGACATGGCATAATCTTCAAAAAATATATTATTATTATTATTATTATTATTGCCATCTCTGTTAACAAAACTGGTTCACTGCTTCTTATAATTTGATGAACTTGTGCTTGTCATTTGGTGCAACAAAAAACAAAAATAAGCACACAAACAAACAACAAAAAAAGAACTTAATGGGAAGTTAAGCTGGGAAATTAATTAGTAAATCCTTAAAAATATCATATAATTTGATATTTTTATGACACAGCAGAATTAGCTCACATTGTAATATGTCATGTGGTACAACTCACCCAAAAACCAAACCAATGTTTGCACATTCTTCTTGCTGTTTTCACATTCTTCTTGCACATCCCTGTTTATATTATTATTTATTTAGTCCACAGTATACTGTATTGCACATTTTATTTCATTGCACATTTTACCCCTTGTTTTTTCTTATTTTTATTTTATTCTTACCTATATTTATATATATTCTCTTGTGTTATGTTTAATTAATTAATAATTTTTAAAAAAAAAATTTGCGCTGCCCATTGAGCGGACCTGTCCTGATTTACATTTCACTACTGATTATATCCTGTATAATTGAGTATGTGACGAATAAAAGAAACTTGACCTTGACCTTGAAAACATAATATTTATGAATGAATAATTCACAATTTGTACATTTTTACCTTAAATTTGTTTTAAAATGTTTTTTAAAATAATGATTTTACATCGTTACACACATTTTTAGAGCTATTAAATTTAAACTTTTCTTGAAAATGGTACATAAACCATATTAGACCAGCATGAATAAAAGGACTACATTTATAAGATCTTGGCACATGTATAAAGTTTTTTCTTGTTTTCTTTTTCATGGTTGATTGTCATTGACCCTTTTACCATTGTCTAAACTGTTTACTTTGAGCTGTAATTGACAGTTGGTGCACATATACTGTCAATACATCTATTTATATCAGTTTATGTCTTTTATGGAAATAAATATATATATTTTATTATATATGAACGGTCAATATATTAAATAATTTTCAGTATATTGGTAATTATATAGAATAATACATAGTGGTAATATATTACAATATACAGAATAATACATAAGGAATTGCCGCTTTCCATATATTGGGGAATATCTGTCAACATATAAGGTGCTCATATAGTCACATTTATATGGGAATATATATTATAAATATATGAAGAATTCAAGGTAAATATTTATTTTAATATATGGAATTATATACTTGTAAATATATAAATATTGGCTAAACATATAATGTAATATATACGCAGCGTAATGTCACATATATGTGAACATGTATGCAGAATATGTGTCCAAATATGAGCAAATATATTGTCATGAATGTTTGAATATATATATTATTATACCCAAATTAGTAATGAGAATAATTTATTAATCTGCTGCTGTCAACAAAAAGAAGCACTGAGGACTTCCTGCGGGTTTCCGTCAAAATAAAAGCTCCATCAACATTCATAAATGTTAGTTTTGTAATATTACTGTTGTTCTGTTAAATAAAATTAAAAAGTAAGACACAAATTATGATAATAATTACAACAGCTCTATTAATGGGCTAAATTTATTATAACGTTCACACATAGTGTTCAAATTGGGATCTGTAATATTTTAAAATAATTCCCTTCTGCTCAGCAAGGCTGCATTTATTTGCAAGCCTGATTCAAGCAGGGTGTCACAAACTGGTCAACGAGACAGAGAGGCAGATGCAAGTCAAAAGGTGATTTATTCAAAATAACACAGGCAGGGCTTCCAACATAGGAGATATAACGAAGAAGGCTCTGGAAGCCGGATGTACAGTATCACTGTATGTAAACTTGCGTTTCCTCAGGCAGGGACGAGATCCAGGATGGACGGGCAGATAGGCAGACATTGACCAGTGTAGAGAGCTGTGTAACCTTGACACCAGCCGATGAGTGACTGAGGTGAGTGAGCTTATGAAGGGTAGTGGTAAGTGATTGCAGGTGTTCGTGATTAGTACTCAGGTGATTGTGAGCGGGTGTAGGTGGTTGGTTCCAGTGATGATGCAGGTTGTTCCGTGACATTACCCCCTCCCCTACGGGCGTCTCCTGATGCCCGGGATCGACGGCGTGAACGGCCGCGTCCCTGGGAGTGGGGCGATCTGGGTGGGCTTGTTGAAAGTCGTTGATGAGGGATGGGTCCAGAATGTCATCCTTGTTTGCCCACGACCTCTCCTCCGGACCGTACCCCTCCCAATCTATGAGGTATTGAAGCCGGCCTTGGTGAGAGAGTAAAGAGCCCCACCATCTGGAGTCGAGGATTTCTTTGACTGTGTAGATGGTTTGTTGGTCACCATCACTGAGCGACCTCGGGTGGGAGTGGGGGTATCTCGTGCTCTGTGGACGGGAGGGAGAAGAGGATCAGTGAAGGATTTGAGCAAGGAGACGTGAAAGGTGGGTGACAAATAAGATCTCGGTACTGATCAGGTAAGTGGCCTTAATTCTAAGCCGGTAAGTGACTCGTTGATGCACTGCCTCACCTGTTACCCGAAATGGACCTATGTGGTGGGCACTTGGGAGGTGTTTTTCAGGCGGAGCAGGAAACTTGGTTTTTCATGGGTCAGGGAGCTCCGTGCCTTAGCTCTGGACCTCAGACTGGGCCGGTTTACCTTCCAACAAGACACCCAGCACACAGCTAAAATAACGAAGAGTGGCTTCACAACAAGGATATTGAATGGCCCCCCAAAATTTTCTGGGGACCTAAAAAAGTTCCCCACTTGCCATCCAACCTGGACACTGGAGAGGATCTGGCGGAGCGGGCTGTGGAAAAAATTGGCATCTTTCCCAAAAAAGCTCGGGTATTAAATCAAAAGCTCTAACTCTCGGAAGCGCTCTTAGGGGAAGCTTTTTTAATAAATCTGCAAAAATGAGTTTTTTTTCATTGGAGGCGCTGTGTGTCATTAATGAGGAAAAAAATGAAGCGCTAAACTGGATGGAGCAATATAACAGTGAAGGTGAAAAATCTAAGGTGATACTTTCCGTACGGCCCAGTATATATATATAATATATACGTAAAATAGGCAAGCTGGACGGAACCAGCGGTGAGCTGAACGGAACCATAGTAAGCGGAGGCATTGTCCTCGGTGAGAGCTGGACGAAACCAGCGGAGGCATCGGTGAGCTGGACTGAACCAGCGGAGGCATCGGTGAGCTGGACGGAACCAGCATTAATAAAAAGGAGGCATCGGTGAGCTGGACG
The DNA here is from genome assembly GCA_027422405.1 of Ptychobarbus kaznakovi. Lineage (NCBI taxonomy): Eukaryota > Metazoa > Chordata > Actinopteri > Cypriniformes > Cyprinidae > Ptychobarbus > Ptychobarbus kaznakovi. The sequence continues at coordinate 12,600,018 of CM049799.1, forward strand.
GGACTAAAAAAATATTGTATATGTATCAATAACTCTCGGGGGCGCTCGGAAAGCGCTGACTCAAAATATATTATTTCGTGAGAGTTCGGTCGGCTCAGACTCTTCGGGAAGTGCCGAATCTCGGTGGTGCTCTGGCTATATATATATAGCGCAAACTCACTTGGGACTTTCTTTTGCTCGAGTGTTCCCCCCCCCCCCCCCTAATCCCTCTGACTCACTTGGGCGCTCGGGCTATATTTTAGGCTCTGACTCTCTTGGGCGCTGGTAGACTTTCTTCCCTGCTGGACGGAACCAGCAGAGACGAGGATGCGCTAGGCAGACCAGCAGAGGAAATGGAGAGCACTTGCGAGGAGCAGGCACTGGAAGGCACTGGCGAGGAGCAGGCTGGACTGGAGGGCACTGGTGAGGAGCAGGCACCGGAGGGCACTGGCGAGGAGGAGCAGGCACGGAGTGGGCGAGGAGCGCTGGCTTGGAGGAGACCCACTTCAAACAGGCACTGGAGGGCGCTGGCCTTAACCATATAAGAGGAGCAGGCACTGGAGGGCGCTGGCGAGGAGCAGGCACTGGAGGGCGCTGGCGAGGAGCAGGCACTGGAGGGCGCTGGCGAGGAGCAGGCACTGGAAGGCGCTCGGGTAGCGCGGAACTGGACGGAACCAGCGGGGAAGAAGGTGAGCTGGACGGGCTTCCGGCTCGGGATTGGAGATCTCCCAGACATTGGGTCACCGTCTCTTCCCAATTCAGGTTGGAGGTGTCCGAGCTCCATAGGTTAAAATAATAATTAAAAACTAAATATAATGGTAGAGATCCCGAGCCGGAACAGGGTCTTGAGGACCCCATCCTCCAGGGAGCTGGTGAGGGCGAGAGGGATAAATGCCGTGGCGAACTCCAACGGCTCGGGATTCGCGCTAGCCAGCGAAATAAATAGCGCTCGCTCCTCCATCGGTGCGGTTCGGATCTTCTAATTAGGGGCTGGTCTTCTGTCACAAATGGTCAACGAGACAGAGAGGCTCACTCATCAAAACAGATGCAAGTCAAAAAGGTGATTTGACCAAAATTCAAAAAAACACAGGCAGGGCTTCCAACATAGGAGATATAACGAAGAAGATTTCTCTCTGGAAGCCGGATGTACAGTATCACTGTATGTAAACTTGCGTTTCCTCAGGCAAGGACGAGATCCAGGATGGACGGGCAGATAGGCAGACATTGACCAGTGTAGAGAGCTGTGTAACCTTGAGACCAGCCGATGAGTGACTGAGGTGAGTGAGCTTATGAAGGGTAGTGATAAGTGATTGCAGGTGTTCGTGATTAGTAGTCAGGTGATTGTGAGCGGGTGTAGGTGGTTGGTTCCAGTGATGATGCAGGTTGTTCCGTGACACAGGGGGTCTCAAAAATGGCCACAAAATATTATTTTACTAACTTATACATTTTTAGAATATTGTGCTTTGTTGGTATAATGTCTGCTAGAATGTAACAAAAAAAAATGATCAGTGTTAAATAAGCATTTCTATGCTATAAATATATTTTGTAATATATATACATTAATATTTATATATGAAAACAAAAAATATAAAAATATATTTATATATGTATATATCCCGTAATGTATGACTATACATGTGTGTGCCAAACACCTATATATATATATATATATATATATAGTAAATATAATGTTGTTAAAATCTACTATATGTGAAAATACATTTGTACCATATATATATTTATAATATATACAGTAAAATACTTGCTGCATGTACTGCGTTAGGCTAAACCAGACTTATCCCAGCACTTACATAGTATTGTTCTTTTGTTGATTTGATTGCAATTGTCCTCATTTAGGTTGCTTTGGATAAAAGTGTCTGCTGAATGATTAAATATGGACATTAATTTGCCTGAGACTGTATAGAATTGGGGACCTTTCTAGGCATATTGGGAATGTATTTTTGAGACATTTAATTGTGTATGTAAACCCATGCATTAATAAAAAGGAATGAGTGTTTCAATAAAGCCATGTAGTAGGCTACTGTTTCTGTCTTATTGCTAAATATATATTTTATATGTATCAATATATGGCTATACATGGTTCATGCATATATTGCAAAATATTGAAAAATATAGGACCATTTATCAAAATATATTATTTCATATATCACATTATATGTTCCAATACATTCACACATATTTTTGTTTTGTAAGGGGTGAGACTGTGGATCTGTTTATTCTGGTAAACTATATATATACGTATATTATGTATATAACTCATGGATAACCTGCTTCCTTTCCACTTTCTTTTGCTCTGTTTTCCCTCCACTAATCCCTGTCTAAGCCTCACGTCCTCCACACTGCATTGGACTGTTTCCAATAGCTGTTTAAGTCTGGCCTAGCTATATTTTAGGCTGTAAAACTCTCCTGTGCTGACTTTGACAGTGGAAAATTAACTTTCTTCCCTGTGGTATCGGAGAAGATCCACCTAGCATTGTCTTGTCTTTAGGGATTGCGCACCATGCTAGTGTTCCACACTAGGGAACCTAGCCTATCCTCACGGGACATAGTTGAACGCTCACTGGTCAATTGGAATTAAGCACTTAACTGACAGCAAACTGAACAGCCTACATGGAGAAGGAGGATGAGAGAATGAGAGAGATGTTATTTTGGCAGCCTGGCTTGGACGAGACCCACTTCAAACAGGTTAATAGCTTTAGGAGGGCAACTGGCCTTAGCCATATAAGACTTGACTTGAAGTGTATTGAGGAGCTAAATGTCCCTGTTTTCAGAGGACAAGGAATCACAGAGGCTGCTACACAGGTCACTGCACAGGTTTACTTAGCCTACACATCGACCTCAGCAGAAAGACTTAAAAAGACCTTGGGCTGTTATATCTGAGCTAGTCAGTTATTGTGTATAGCCTGTGAGGCATGTGCATGTGAGACACTAGAGTTAACTAAATGTTCAGAATCATTCCAGCTGTTAATTGCTCATTGGCACAACAGTCTACTTTCATTTTGCTTTATAACTCACTAACAGACATAAAGATGACCAATAGCATTGATTAAAATAATAATTAAAAACTAAATATAATTGAGATAGAATGCTTTGATCATTTTCCATGGGACACCTGACAACCTGCCATGAGACACTAGAGTTTGAGAAACACTGTTTTAGGAGACACAAAGTGAAGCAACTGTAACATGGAATTTGGATGTGCCTCGATGTCTTCCTACCCTGAAATGCATCCTCCAAAGGCAGCATTTTTCAGCTTTCAGATGCAAATATTCACCTCCTTTGACTTTTTCTGTACTACCAATGAATCAGTTGTGCGACCTTAGGGAACGAATCAGTTGAATGAAGCGTGACTAGAAGAAGTTAGGCTCACTCAGGATCAAAACATTTAGACTTGCTGTCAAATAATGGCAGATTTACACTGACCAAAATTACACAATATAAACACAACACTTTTGTTTTTGCCCTCATTTTCATGAGCTGATCTCAAAGATCTAGCCGCAGAATTTTTCTAGCTTTGTTTTACACAAATGTAGGACAACCTATTTCTCTCAAATATTGTTCACAAATCTGTCTAAATCTGTGTTAGTGAGCACTTCTCCTTTGCCGAGAGAATCCATCCACCTCACATGTTGTGTGGCATGTTATCAAGATGCTGATTAGACACCATGATTATTGCACAGGAATACCTTAGGCTGGCCACAATCAAAAAAGTTTGCCCTCTAAAATGTGCAGTTTTACTGTATTGGGGGGGGGGGGGGGTCCGTGGGGGGTCCTAGTTGAATTGTAACCAGTCAGTATCTGGTGTGACCACCATTTTCCTCACGCAGTGCAACACATCCCCTTCGCATAGAGTTGATCAGGTTGTTGATTGTGGCCTGAATTTAATGGAATGTTGGTCGACTCCTCTTCAATGGCTGTGTGAACTCCGTTGCTGGATATTGGCAGGAACTGGAACACGCTGTCATATATGCCGATCCAGAGCATCCCAAACATGAAACTCAATGGGTGAGTATTTCTAATAATATTACAAGGGGCCATATATAATGCAAATACAACAGTGATGTTTTCAGCTTCCAGGAAGGCTGCTTGTGTACAGAGTATTATTTTACATGGGGCCGTAGCGTTATCATGCTGGCGCTTAAAACATGAGGTGATGGTCCTGTTAATCACAATGAATGGCACAACAATGGCACGCCTCAGGATCTCATCATGGTACGAGACCAAACGCGATCTCTGTGCATTCAAAATGCCATCAATAAATGCACCTGTGTTCGTTGTCCAAAACATACGCCTACCCATCCTATAACCCCACCGCCACCATGGGCCAAACCGCAGAACCGCAAACCGCAAACCGCTCACCCACACGATGCCATACACGCTGTCTGCCATCTTCCCTGTACAGTGAAAACCGGGATTCATCAGTGAAGAGAACACCTCTCCAAAGTGCCAGAAGCCATTGAATGTGAGCATTTGCCATTTTCTAGTTACATGTAACTAAATTACGTAATTTAATTACACAACAAAAGTAATTGTAATCAGTTACAGTTACTGAGAAGAAATGTGTAATTAAATTACAGTTACTTATGAAAATGTTAAGGATTACAAAGGGGGTTACATCTGATTTTTTTATTCACACACACTCCAACATACAGATTTAATTGATTTCTTTCATAAATTGCAGTAGCTATGTTTCCATCCAAAGATTCAAATTAAACTTATGCACAAAACTGGAATATCGCATAAAACATATGCGAATAAAGCACAATTTCCATCCAACAAGTCAAAGAGAACAAAACGGTTACTTCCTGGTAAACTGTGGCACTAAATATCACTAAGAATATAGGAGAAGCCACTGAATATAGGCCTAATAATTTTCATATATGACATAAATGACTTGCTCTTCAGAGTGAGCAAACGAGACACAATAAATGCGTCATTACATTCGGAGGAGGATGCCTGCTGTTTGGGAACGCAGTCGTGTAAGACAATTATACAGAAATAATTTAACGACAGACTTTACTCAGGCTTTTCATATTTACCACAATAACATATGGATGCTATGAACGAGATCAGTCCGCTGCTTAGTCAAGTTATCCCGTCTCATAGCGCAAAGTCACATGACTTTTTCGATGTGCATGGATGAATTTATTCGGTAAATGTTTTTCCATCGTAGTTTATGCTATTTTTTTTCTTACCGGATAAAAAATGTATCCTACTCAAATATGCGCATTCGTATTTTATGCACATTTTTTTTTATTTATGCACATCTTGGCATTTCCATCCAGGATTTTTTTATGTGATATTCCAAAATGCGCATAAAAATAGGTGGATGGAAACGCAGCTAGTAACTTCTCTAAAATATGAAATAAAAATGTTTCAGAAGTTTATAACATGCTTATTCGATAACACTTTAATTTTTTTTTCTATTTGGGTTTATGTATATGCTTTATTTTTTTGTAAGGCATTGTTAGATCTAGTGTTTCATGTCATAGCTATGCAAAGATTTGATTTCAAAAACAGTATCATAGCTTTTCAAATATTTCTTTATATGATTTTAAATCTGTATTTATCCTCAGCATGATTTTAAAGTAAGTCTGATTGTACGGTGGCTGTGCTTCAAAGGGGACATTGGATGCCCATTTTCCACAAGCTGGTATGATTCTTTAGGGTCTTCTTGAAATGGTCTCAGTGGTTGTGTAAAACAACACCCTTTTTACCTTGTCAAAAACAGCTCTGTTCACAGTGACTCATTTCGCTGCGTATCTCTTTACATGATAATGATCACTGCTCACCGCCTCTCTCTTCTGTGGAAGAGATCCATCTTTGAGTTTTTACTTTTTATCAAAACCTGCCTTGAATTGTCCCTCATTCAGAAAACAGTCTGGTGTAAAATGATTTGTGCAGCCAGGCATAAATGAATTTAGTGAAAGTGAAGTGATGTGTGGCCAAGTATGGTGACCCATACTCGGAATTTGTGCTCTGCATTTAACACATCCAAGTGCACACACACAGTAATGAACACACAAACACCGTGAACACACACCCGGAGCAGTTGGCAGCCATATTGGTGCAGCGCACGGGGAGCAGTTGGGGGTTCGTGCCTTGCTCAAGGATCTCACCTCAGTCGTGGTATTGAAGGTGGTAGAGAGCGCTGGTTAATCACTCCAAAATAAAAATTGCTTGATAACTGAGACTGTTTAAGTTTTGGGGGGATTAAAAAAAGGAGTGAATTTCTATCATTGTAGGGTGGTTGAGTCCACAAACTGCTAAAACACGTTTATATGCAAATTAAGATATTTTACATCCAATGTCTCCTTTAAAATTAAAATATGTCATCTTAATTCAAGTGATGAAGGCTTTCGAAAGTCTGACAGCAATTAGTGTTAAACAATACTGTAAGGTTAACCCTGCCTGGTTAACATGTTTTAAAATGATTAACAGTTGAAAACATTTGAAATTTAGAAAAGTAATCAAAAAGTAATCAAATGTAATCAGTTACAGTACTTTAATAAAGTAATTGAAAGTTACTCTACTTATTACATTTTAAGTAGGGTAACTTGTAATCTGTAACCTATTACATTTCCAAAGTAACCTTCCCAACACTACACACCTGTGATGTGGATGGATTATCTCAGCAAAGGAGAAGTGCTCACTAACACAGATTTAGACAGATTTGTGAACAATATTTGAGAGAAATAGGCCTTTTGTGTACATATAAAATGTCTAACATCTTTGAGTTCAGCTCATGAAAAATGGGGGAAAAAAGAAAAGTGTTGCTATATAAATAATTTTGGTCAGTGTAGTTTTATGTTTTTTTGTCTTTTCATATTTCAATACATATACTGCATATACACTCACTGGACACTTTATTAGGTACACCTTGCTAGTACCGGGTTGAGCCCCCTTTTGCCTTCAGATCTGCCTTAATTCTTCATGGCATAGATCCAACAAAGTGTTGGAAACATTCCTGTGAGATTTTGGTCCATATTGACATGATAGCAACACGCAGTTGCTGCAGATTTTTCGGCTGCACATACATGATGCAAATCTCTCGTTCCACCACATCCCAAAGGTGCTCTATTGGATTAAGATCTGGTGACTGTGGAGGCCATTTGAGTAAAGTGAACTCATTGTAATGTTCAAGAAACCAGTCTGAGATGATTTGAGCTTTGTGACATGGTGCATTATCCTGCTGGAAGTAGCCATCAGAAGATGGGTACACTGTAGTCATAAAGGGATGGACATGGTCAGCAACAATACTCAGGTAGGTTGTGGTGTTTAAATTATGCTCAATTGGTACTAAGGGGCCCAAAGTGTGCAAAGAAATTATCCCCCACACCATTACACCAATACCACCAGCAAACTGAACTGTCGAGACAAGGCAGGATGGATCCATGCTTTCATGTTCTTTACGCCAAATTCTGACCTTACCATCTAAATGTCGCAGCAGAAATCGAGACTCATCAGACCAGGTAATGTTTTTCCAATCTTCTATTGTCCAATTTTGGTGAGCCTGTGCGAATTGTAGCCTCCGTTTCCTGTTCTTAGCTGACATGAGCGGCACCCGGTGTGGTCTTCTGCTGCTGTAGCCCATCTGCTTCAGGGTTCGACGTGTTGTGTGTTCAGAGATGGTATTCTGCATACCTTGGTTGTAACGAGTGGTTATTTGATTTACTGTTGCCTTTCTATCATCTCTAACCAGTCTGCCCATTTTCCTCTGACCTCTGACATCAACAAGGCATTTTCGTCCACACAACTGCCGCTCACTGAATATTTTCTCTTTTTCGGACTATTCTCTGTAAACCCTAGAAATGGTTGTGCGTGAAAATCCCAGTAGATCAGCAGTTTTTGAAATACTCAGACTAGCCCGTCTGGCACCAACAACCATCCCGCGTTCAAAGTCATTTAAATCCCCTTTCTTCCCCATTCTGATGCTCGGTTTGAACTTCAGCAAGTCGTCTTCACCACATCTAGATGCCTAAATGCATCGAGTTGCTGCCATGCGATTGGCTGATTAGCTATCCGTGTTACCAAGCAATTGAACAGGTGTACCTAATAAAGTGGCTGGTGAGTGTATATTTCTGTTGAGAAAATGTTTTCTTTCTAAAGCTACAATTAAAAAAAAACATTTGAATGTGTACTTAATGTTATTCTCAATTAATATTAATATTAATTAATATATAATATAATTAATATAATATGATTAATATATATGTCTGCATGAATAATATGTCTGAATAACTGAATAACATTCATTAAAAACATACATGAATAAATAGGAATGTGCTGAATGTTGTTCCCCAAAATCCCTGAGCTATAATAAGTAGAACGTGGAAGTTGTGCAAGTAGTCCATTAAACTTTGTAGGATGGAGCTTCTCTTCTCATTCTCCCTGCAGCTGTTTGTACAACAATAAATAACCTTGCAAACGTGATCAAGTCCTATTTCTGTGGTGGGTTTAGAAGCACTTTTTGGAAGATATGTAAGTGTGCGTGTGTGTGCGAAGGAATGTCTGTTTGTGGGTACATTTAGGAAAATTGGGGGTGCAGTGCTTAAACTCCAGTTAGAAAGAGCTTGCACATACAAGGAATTTGTTTTAGTGACATAAAATTCCAGTACACAGAGACAACAACACACAGACAATAACAAATTGTGGATGACAGTATTTTATATCAGTCAATTAAGTTTTTTTTTATTTGTGTGTGTGTGTGTAAATTAAATATATAAATAAATAAAAATGTTAATATATGTTAACATTTAATAATCAACATTTCTCAAATAAAATTAATGTAAAATAAATGGAAATACCTTTCAGTCAAAATAACTACAAATTAAGAGCAAGAAACCAAAGCTTGTCAACTTTCTATGGATTTATTGCTGATCTGCAGCATGTTCACATTTGTGTTGAAAAGAAAATGCAACCAGCATTGCAGAGGGTTGGTCTCATCAACCTCAATTTGTCTGTAAAGAAATCTCCTTTTCTGTAGACTCTGTCTGATCGAAGGACAGTTTGGTGTTGATGTGATGCCATTAGACTCTCCATCTCTTCACGTAATCAACTCTCTCTGCTTTAACCATCTATTTTTAAAGCAAGGAACAGAAAGAGAAGCCATATCAAGCAGCTTGTGAACATAGTCAACATAGTAAATTTGTCAACATAGTTTTTATTCAAGTAATCAAGAATACTCACTTTGTTGTCCTTGATGAGCTGGGTGTCATACTGTTGCATGAGAACCTGGCGATTGAGGAATATGAACCCTACTATTTAATAATGAAAATCAATTCTCGATCCGCATGTGGTCGTTTTCTTTCAGCTTGAAGGACTTTTTATATGTATCTACTGCTTTGTGGCCCTTTCAATCATTTGTTGTTGAGGGCCTCATGTAGTTGGGGTCTCAGTTATGAGCTGATGAGTCATTCACACTTCGTTCAAACATTGAAGAAGGCACTCACCACTTACAGGCACCAGCTGCACAGTCCACTTTAGGCAATTTTACACACCTCTCTGTTTAGATAAATAGTAAACAGATATATGTCCTGTAACCTTGCCCAGTCATTCAGTTGCAATGCTTTGATGTGTGTTGTCTTATCAGTAGTGACAGACAAGACAATATTCTTGCATTCCCGAAGATTTAAACACTACATTTGAGCTTTGGGCATTTATCTCTCTTGTGTGGTCTTAAGCGAAAAGTCTGCAAATATCTACTGCACACTGTCTTTGACAAAGTATATCATTAAACATAATTTGCTCATCCACAAAATGGTCATTGATATATATACCATATGACTGCATGACTGCAAAGCTCCTCTTCATGTTTATTTGGCATTCTTCACTTTATTGCATGCCTCATTTCCAGTGTTTTGAAAAATTCTGTTAACACCTATTTAGGAGTGTAAACTGGGTCCATGTTTTCGCTAATACACACCCATAGTAGAGGTCAACAATTGACCAATTTTACTGATTAATCAGCACCAATAACCGATTGCTGGAAAAATCAGTTATCAGTAAAAATACGCAACTCTTTTTTTTTTTTGCATCTGTTACTGAGCAGCTCAGAAGGGCCTGTTGTCGTTATACAGTATGAAAGTGGCCTCTTGAGGCCAAATCACTGAAGTTTGTATGTATATATATATATATATATATATATATATATATAATATATATATTATATACTGCTGTATATTTTTTATATCATTATAAAGTTATTAATTTTTTGACTAGATTCTGCATTAGTAGAGAAAGAACAGCAGTATGTTTGCAGTCATGCTAAGAGGACACTAACATTAGTAATACCTCAAGCAGTTAAAACAATGTGACAAAAATACATGCAAGTTCAACCCATTGGTATAAATGATATGATTGTTACCATCTATTTGCAATAGTTTATATCCAGCTGTTTGTTTTTATGCATTCGTTAGCCAACAAAGCTGCATATTTAAAGCTAGAGTCATGAGAAAGCAAACTGATATGTTCATGCATTCGACAAGAACATACAAAAAAAATCAGAAATATATATGATTTTAGTTATGTTTTTATCATACATCAATCATACATCATACACAATACATCTTTTGTTATTTTGAGTAGATAATTATCAAGTGTTCTAAAAGAGAACCAAATAAAGTAGGAGAGTAAGAGATGCTAGCCAGCTATCTCTCCACTGATTCTGCATCGTCCCTCAAGTCCCCAAATTTGTCCACAAAGCTCTTTTGAATTAATGATAGGGACAAAGCCTTCCTTATGGACACCCTGCTTTCTCCTCCTGGCCTCTTCAGTGACACAGTCAATTTCTGTTATTGAGAGGTTTAAGGAGGCTAGCAGGCAAGTGATGCCATTCCAGAGGTTTATCTCTTGCTGGGCACAGGTCCCAGGGATCAGCCCAAGCCTTTCATAAGCTCCTTGCACTGCCAAAAACAAAAGAAGAGTTTTGCCTCTCGAGCCTCCTTTCAGCAAAACTGGGGATTGAGAGTGCACTGTCACCCCAAGCCTGCTTAGGGAAAGCCAGATCTGAGTAACGTCATTCATTCTAAGAAGGCTTTGGGAAAGAGATCTTGATGCCAGAGGGCTCAGGTCTCTGAGGGCAGGCCCCTCCGGAAAGAAGTGGTCCACACTAGCTCAAATTGTGGTGACCTAAGGAAATTGGTTCAGTTCATTGCAGCACTGTGATACTTGCCCCAGTTGCTCATTGGCCATCATCCACCTCTGGACATTGGCCATACTACTCTACAATTCCCTTGGTAGACTTTTTGGCAGTGAGGAAACCAAATTTGTCACCATGGGCCCTGCAGATTGTAAAAAGGGGACACAGCATTTAGTCTGGTTCTTGTCCTCCTTACTTCAGTGGGGTTCTGTTCATGGTGGTCTACCCCGAGCAGGCTCAGTTGCTGGAGCAGGAAGTTATGTCTCTCTTGACCAAAGCGACCATCACACGTTTTCCTCTTCTTGAGAGGGGCTCCAGTTTTTACAGGTAATTCATAGTTCCAAAAATGATGGGGGGTTACATAAACCTTTAGAGCTGTGCTATCTGAACTATACTCAGAGGATGCACAGTTTATTGCAGATGTAACAGGTTAATGCTGAAATTTAATGTGACTCAAATCAGGTCTGAGGACAGGTTTGCCACAATAGATCTAAAAGATGTGTATGTTCACATATCCATCCTTCCTCAGCACAAGAAGTTCCCCAGATTTGTTTACAAGGGTGAAGCTTACCAGTATCGGGTTTTCCCTTTCAGCCTAGCCTTATTAACTCACACCTTTACAAAGACTCCTTTACCAATCAAGTGCATCCATGTATTCAATTATATTGACTAATGTGTAAATCTAGCTCAATCTGAGGAAATGGTGGATTGGTATTGAGATGTTGTCGACGTTTACATGAGGTGCTTTGGGTTAAGGCTGAACTGCAAGAGGAATGTGCATTCTTCACTACAATAAATAATATGTATAGGGGTGATATGGTACTCCAGCTCATATTTAGTTAATTATCTCAGCCATATGCAAGATCAGGCTAGGAGGCCAAGCTGCCACTGTAAAATAATTCCAGAAACTGTTGGGCTCATGGTAGGCATCTTGGGAAGTCCTTGAGCGGCCTAAGGTCACAACTCATTTCACAGGCAGGCCTACAGAGAGTCAGAAGGCTTACGAAATCAAATCAGTCACGATTCTATTCTGTATCATTAACAATAGCTCTGGACAGGCTATTCTCTACTATAAATCACTTTTAAACCGCAAGCTCACCCCACTTAGAATACAAAGGAAAGATGACACCTTTATTGTATTTTTCAGAAAAAAAAAAGATTCGCTCTTTTCTGTCTGTTCCTCTGCTCTATGTTTTGACTCTGATATACAGCCTGAGATCCAGCCTCTCTGCTGTTTTTCTGACTTCACAGCAAGAGGTTGAGGACAAAATCAGAAAGAGAAAACCATCACCTGCTCCCTGGACCCTTTTCCTAAGCCTGGTGAAATCTAACCTCTGCCCATAAGTCCCCTGATTTAAGGTTATAAATCACTCCCTTCGGACTGTCATGTGCCACCTGAACTGAAAACTGTGAAGACCACATCTTAAAAAACCTACTTACCAGAAGTCCTTGCCAATCAGGCCTATCTCTAACCTTCCATTTCTTTCTAAAGTGTTAGAGAAAATAGTTGCTGCCTAGACCCACTTAAAACAAAATAATTAGTTTGAGAAATTAGTCTGGTTTCCGCTCTGGCCACAGCACTGAAACCTCTGGTGAGGGTCACAAACTTTATGGCAAACGCTGGGCTCTCCATCTTTCTCTCCTTTTGGATTTGACTACATTTGACACTGTGGACCACAGCATTCTTCTGTAGTGTCACACATCAGTCTCTCGACCTGTTTATAGTGTTTTCATCCTATTCTGGGAGAATGGAAATGTTGCCTTGGGAGAGGCTATCCGTGACACACAATGACCTGTGGTGTCCCTATGTCCAGTGCTTGCCCTCTTTTGTTTATATTAAATGCTCCCTCTCGGCTAGCATCAGCCGGCATGGAATAATCTGATGCTGGACACTCAACTTACCTAAAAACCACTCACCCACTTCTGGCCCTGTCATCTTCCACCATGACTACCTGTCTGGAGGAGGTAGAGGCCTGGGGTCAAATTTTTTCTATGAATGCTCAAAGATGAAGCCATTTGTAGGCACCCCTACGTCCAGACACCTTATTTCCATGACTTTTTCTGGCCAAAATATTCCACTCTCAACATGTTACAAATTTGGGTGTTAAAATGGTTATCTCACCTTCGGACTCTGTTAAACAACTGTGCAAGACTTCCTTCTTCCATCTTAGGAATATTGCTAGACTTGTCCAATGCTTACTATAGCAGATGCAGAAAAGCTTGTTCATGCCTTTGTCTCCTCCAGGCTGGACTACTGTAATGCGCTCCTCATCGGGATCCCTGGCAAAAAGCCTACAGAAATTGCAATACATCCAGAATAGCGCTGCAAGGATCCTGATGAGGGTGCGCAAATATGACTTATCCACCCATCCTCAAAATCATATGGCTTAGTTTCATTCAGAATTGTTTACAAGGTCTCTCTCCTTACCCTCAGCATTCATGGCGATGCCCCATCTTATCAAGAACTTCTTACTCCACAATCTTCAAATTGTACGCTCCGTTCTGCTTCATCATATCTATTAAAAACCCCCAGGACTAAGTTCGCCTATGGGAGATCGAGCTTTCTGCTCATCTGCCGAGTTTGTGGATGCTCTGCCTGTTCATTTACGGACTCCACAACCTGTATGCTTTTAAACGTGGCCTCAAAATTCCTTTTTAGCAAACTTTGAATAAGTTTATTGTTGGTGTTGTGGTTGGTTTTATTTAATTAATATCTTGTTTCTAAGTTTATATTTCATGTTTTAATCTGTAGCTGATTCTGTGTGAATATAAAGTGCGTTCAAATAAAATTATTATTATTATTATTATATCTTTGTGATTTATTTTGGCCTAGCTGTTGTACATGAGACATTTACAGTGGGAGCTTAGACCAATTCGTTTTCCCCAAGGGGCAGCCCATTTTGCATCATCAGGTTTATGAGCAGATGCCTTCATACCCTAGTAATGTGGAAGAAGCCTTGGTTCTTGTCGTAGAGACCTGTACTGGGGGCCTCTTGTTATCGCAAAATGCTAACATCAGACACTTCCCTCACATGTTGGGTACAGTTCTAGATGTTCACTCGACTTGGGGTCTGTGGAGAGGTCATCGACATTGGCACATTAGTTTCCTGGAGATGATGGCTGTTTTTCTAGAGCTGAGCACTTCCTCCTATTTCAATGGCTATCAAGTTCTTGTCTTTTCAGCCAAAACGTTGGTAGTATCATATATAAATCACCATAAATCACCAGGGGGCAAGGCAGAAGTGGACTTCTTCACATTTCATGAGATAACCCAGTGTCCACTTTGGTTCTCCCTCATGTATCCAGCTCTGTGCAGACATGACCAAGGCTATGTCTGTATACATTTCCCCTGATCGCCAGAATGGGTTTTGGCACTCTAAATCCTGAACTCCTGAACCAAAGTTGTTGAGACCACTTTAATCTCTAGAGCCCCCTCCATGTGGAATCTGTATGCCTGAAAGTGGAGAATCTTCAATTTATGGTGCAGAGAATGCCATTGGACCCAGACAACAGCTCGGTTGTTTCAGTGCTGAAGTTCCTTCAGGATAATATTTCTGCTGGGCTGACCCCTTCCATTTTCCTTTCAACCCCTTGAGCCTTTGGAATTAGTATCAGAGAAGTTCCTGATTATCAAGACATCTTTCTTGCTCGCTATTACCTCTCTTAGGAGGGTTGGATATCTGCAGGCCCTGTCTGTTGCCTCCCCCTGCCTTGAATTTGCTCCCAGGTCACTCTAGGTTATGTGCCTTAGGGTGTTTTCACACTTGTCATGTTTGGTTTGATTAAAACAAACTCTGGTGCGATTGCTCTGTTACTGCGTTCGTTTGAGTAAGTGTGAATGCTGCCATCCGAACCCTGGTCTGCACCAAACAAGCGGACCGAGAACGCTAAAAAGATAGGTCTCGGTCTGCTTCCAAACGAACTCTGGTGCGGTTCAAATGAAATATGAATGCAACATGGACCAAATACTTCTAAACTAACCAAAAACAGAACGAAATGACAAGATATCATGCTTTGTATCATATCACATCATATCATGCTTTGATATCATACACCCGCAGCGCCGCATTAAGTCGAACGCACCTTTTGTTTGGGGTATTCGGTAAGTCACGAAATATACGTCATTCAAGCCGACCAATCAGGTTGTGAATGTATCACAATGCCTTTAGGTTCGGTATCTTTAGGTTCGCTGTTAAAAATGCCTGTGTGAACTCTAAGTGGACCAGGACAAAATGTATAATTTTCCTTTTTGGTCCGGACCAAATGAACCAAACGAACCGGACTACAAGTGTGAACACACCCTTAGAAAATAGCGTATGTAGATCTGCATGCATTTTGAGATGTTGCACCAATGAGATTGGAATGATTCAACACATGCTTCAGATGCAATCTTAAAAGCAGCTTACCATTGCATAACCAAAATGATGCAGCATCTCATTCCTTTCTCAGGGAAACAAGGTTACAGTCATAACCCAGACATTATGCACTCTGCTGAAAACTGAATTGGATTATTACTATTATTAGCTCACTTGATATATATTAGTTTGATTTCAAATTAGACCTGTAAATATTGAATTTTAATATTCATAATGTACACCTTTGTGCTCATGAAAATGTATTGTTTTATATTAATAAGGTGAAGCTGATCCAGTGATCTTGTTAATTTTTGGTTCTCTAATCTATTTAGATATTCTCATAAACATACACATATGAACAAATACTGAGACAAATCATTAAGGAATTTCATTACACTCATGGAGTGACCCAAGGCTCTAGTTAATTTACAGACATTTTAACATGCCACTTAGAATACTGGGCTTTTAGGAAGCATGCTGTGGAGATTAAGTGCTGCTTATGACTAATGCTCTACCTAGTGCTTTGGGAAACATAGCACTAGAATATTGCCTCTGTGATCTGCATATAGAATATTCTTCTCTCAGGAAGCCGGAAGCTAAACTTCTTCACACAAAAGGTGAAATTAGCACAGATGTTCTACAGGTTCTGTCTCAGCAGTTGTCCCACATTTCCAGTTCTTCCTTATTTCCTCTCTCTAACACAGTGATTCCCTTTCTTTCACACTTTCTCTCTCTCTGACACACAAACTCAGCATCAGAGCTTTCTTCCTCTCCATCCTATTGAAAAGAACCCTGCAGCATTCCATTAAGAACACTGTGGAAAGGCCAGGAACATTCCAATGAAGAGAAGGTCAAATCCTTGGAGTGTCTTTGGCCCGCGGCATACCTGCTGCACTCTTCATCTCTAAATGATTGATAAGAGCCATATCAAAAAAAAAAAAAAAAAAAATACACAGTAAAAACCAACGAAGAAGCAGGAATTGATGTTGCTTCAAAGAGGGGGGTCAATGCCTTGCCCTTCTGATGAATGGCCTGTGTAGGATTTTACTACATTAAGCTAAATTAAACACATCTCATTTCCAGTTGGCACCACATAATCATATTAAAGTGACCTTTTCATCATTTGATGATGAAGGAAGATGAAAATAATGATACTGAGAAGAAATGTTTTATTAGATGAAAACATAATTTTCAGAATTTCCTGTTGTGCCTTGATCTATTTCAGTGACACTAAGAACATATCATGAAGGGAACTTGAGAATAAGAGATTAAAATCCTTGTGGAGGGCTAAAAATTCCTGTGCTGGAGAGACTACCTTCATAATTTGACCTGAACATTAATGCTGTAATACTGCATGGTGTAACAGAACACTTATTGACTGATCTCATTGATCAAATGCTACATTTGGAACAGGGTGAGGATCTTTATAAGTGAAAATGATATATTTTCGTACAGCTTTGGATGGAGTGACTCAGACACTTAAACTATCAGGGTCATACACTTTTGTGACTCTGCTTTAACAAAGCGATATCAAACTGTGTTTAATAAATGTGATTGACCTCAATGCCATTGTTAATGCATTTGAACATAATATAATAAAAATATTAATGATTAAATTTCAATATTACACTTTGTATGTCTTTAAAGTTGATGATTTCTATTTTAGAATATTTAAATATGTACATATTATCTTTCTCTCTATGCAAATGTAAGTACATTTTTTACATTTTATGACACTTTATGTAGAAGTGCATATGAATCCTCATGAGATCATATTGTTATGGACCACTTGATGCTTATATATAGTGCTTTTTGTCGTGTCATTGTTGTCATTGTATTATAAAGAGTGGCCAAAATGTTCTTCAAAAAATCCACTTTTACTGGTTTGAAATAATATGAGGAAGAGCAAATGGTGAGAATTGTCTTTTGAGTGAATTATTCCTTTAATCTGGAAACACTAGTCTTCTTGCTCAGTTTGACATGTCATCAATTGAGTCTGAAGGAAATATGATGTTATAACTGGAGGTAATGAAGGGGAAGACAGGACAAAAGCATTTTTTCTTTTCTTCTGATTTTCTTCTGTGAGAACAAAATGATTTCCTAGATCCATTAAAACTCTTTGCACACAAAGGGACACACAAGGATGGATAATGATTTTAAGACATCCTTAACCAGTTACAGAAAATATAGCAAGACTGAAACCTCTTAAACACACTGAAGAAACTTCTAATCCAGACACAAAGAGAAAATGTAATGTTATTATACAATAAAATTGCATTTTTTTCTGATTAAAATAATGATGTTTCCATTGGCATGGAAGTTGTCATTCCTGATTTTCAATTTCATAACTGTCACTGTGGTTTGTGTGATATTTACAGTTGCTGTAAGAACATAAAATGACTTGCTTTTGATTATTTTACTATTTTGAGCTGTTTTATGGCCAAGGTAATTGAAGAGTCACCTGTGAATAAATAGGGTTGTGATTCACAAAAACGAACTAAATTTGAATACATAGCATTAAAGTCAAGAGAGAAAGAAAACAAAGCCTCTTGAAACTGATTGTTGTAACTGCCTCAGGTGTAAAATCCAAAGATTGTCAAGAGTACAATCACTGAATATAAATATCGTCCCATTCCTTTTCTTCACTAGATCAACCTCGATCCAAACATCATCTTGCCCCCTGACTCAAAGAATGTTAAATGGGGATGCTAAACTAACAAGACTATGGCTTGTTTATTTTATAGAATTTGTGATAGTCTCAGGGTTTCATTCTGAAAGATGGTTTGATCTGACAGTACAAAAAAAACAACAAACAAACAAAAAACAAAAAACAAACAAACGTGTGTATGTGCTCTGCTACACATGCAGGGGAACCTCAGAGTGATACAATACCGGCAAAATAGCAAAAAAAAAAAATATAAAAACAATGAAGCTGTACTCAAATGACATGTTTGTTACTTATAGCAATAATCTTACATTAATTCGACCTCAAACTGACTAATTTGCAAAAGTTATCACATGCTTGATGTCATTAACAACAGTTCCACCAAATATGGTTCAAACAGTATATGTGACAAATTTCCTGTGTTTTTGGGAAAATAGTCATGACCAGCTTGTTTTTCCAATAATGCATCATGAAATGGTAGTTTAGCAGCGAGTTACGTCGAATGAGAAACCCCTGGTCTCTTTGCACTTTCATTAAACGCACTTTGTGAAATGTATTCTGTTGCACATTATAATTTAATCATGTAATGTATAATTTAAATCATTTTAATTAAAACATTTTTTTTACTTTATTCGTGTTAATTTAAAGATACTTCTATGTAATTTAACCCTTTTCAAGTAGTTTTGGTGGAATAAATATATTTTGGTTGTTTTGGCGATATTACATGGTGTTTTTGACTTGAATAAATCCAGTTAATAGAGTGGGGGAACTATTATGTCAGAACCCGGAAGAGAAATTCGCCGCGGGTTCCTTCGAGATTTTCCTATGGGGTTTTATAATGGGGTTTTTCAATTTATGAGTAAAATAACGCCTGTGGTAAACATAACTTGACGATACTTTTACGTTTTGTTCTACAATGTAAACTGCACACACTCACAGCCCAAATGTTCTTATCTAGTTACTTATAAAAAACATACGTTTTCAAACATGAACATAACTGCTTCAAATTTTTAGTTTTGGGTATGGGTGTGTGTAATTTATGTTGCAGAACAAAACGTAAAAGTATCGTCAAGTTATGTTTACCTCAGGCGTTATTATACTCATAAATTGAAAAACCCCATTATAAAATCCCATAGGAAAATCTCGAAGGAACCCACGGCAAATTACTCTTCCGGGTTCTGACATCATATTTCCCCCACTCTATTTAGATGTTACCCTTTTTAGGTAATCCCCCCTTCCCCCTAGTGTACTACAGTGTTTTGTCAAGAAGCTCTGTACAAAATATTCTTACTAGAAAGTACAATAAAGGCTATTTTACAGATTTGCTTCCATTCTAAAGTTCAGGAGATAGACATTTTGAAGGTTATAACTACACATTTACTCAGTGGTGGGCCGTCAGGGGCAGCAGGGCCTTCTCTGCTGGCCCTATAAAAAATACAATTGTGTGAAACATTTTTTTATTGATTATTTAGGTATCATTTTAATTTGTGCAATGTCCATAAAATAACATATGGTTAGTTTCGTTGAGGTTGAACTGGAATATCCTACATAAAAAATTCTGACGCCAGCACTACAGATAGTGCTACCCTTTTGTTGAAAGACATCACATCTGATTTGTTATGAGCATTACTTACAGAATCATCATCCAATCAAATGTTGATGTTCAATGACAGCCCGCCCTCTGGGGCTAGCGAAGTGCCCAGTGCTACCCCCGGCATTAGACCACCCCTTAGGCAGGGATTTCCAAGGAATGAAAGTGAAACTCAATGAAAAGAAAATGGGAGCCACCGGCGCCTCTACACCAGATCTTGTTGCCTATCTACTAAAAATGGCTTTATCAAGGCAAACTTTTGCAGACAAAAGAGAATAACTGAGAAAGGAAGACCTACACCCAAACCGAATTTGCTAACAGAGGCCAGCAAAGTTTTTATGCGCCATTTAAAATATTGCATCTATGAGTTAAATATTTTGTTGGCCGTGCTTACTTCTTAATCCGAGTAAAGAGACATGGAATGACAGACCCATGGACTTTATTTACAAGTGACAGGTGAGAGCTTCATTATTTGATGAGTATTGTATCATGCACATTGTCATGGAGGTTCACGTGGTGTGTTGATAATACTGTGGTGTGGTATGTGGATGTCCAGCCTTTTTACAGTTTTGCTCCTTTGGGTTTGTCGTCATTTTAGAGTGACGTAAATGTGCATAGTGACCCGTGTACTGGCAGATTACTTTTACTGACCATATAGGGAAATTTACTCTGCATTTAACTCACCCTAATCTAGCCTACTATTGAAATTGTTGATCAGCTTCATTGTTGTTGAGAGCCTGTGTGCGGCATTATATGTGCATTATATACACACGGCTGCGTTAGCTGTAACAGAGATGTGTAAGATGTGTGCATGTAGTTTACAGTTGCTTACTGAAGGCCCTGGCTGAAACCCCACGGTACGCCACTGCATTTACCACTTGTTCAATGACACTCTTGTTGCAGCTATAGGTGATATTTAGCTTCAGAGTACAAGTAGTGTTGGTTCATTTGAATCTTTAGAATGACTTTCATTCTGATTACACACTTTGCAGAGTTCCCTTTCAGTCGGTCACTCTGAGTCACGTCGGATGACCAACGAAATTGGGATCTCGCCAGAGAGACCAATCCACTTAGAGTGTAACTAAATGAGCCAATGGACATTGGCATGTGATTATTGCATCCAGCTGCCGCTGATCACAGCATGAGTATAAGAGGCAGCAGGTGCACCGCATTACTTCATCCTTTCGCTTCGGAGCCGTGCGGTGGTGCATTACTACTGCTCTCTACTTCGGTGTGCAGAGAGAACAAGAGTGCAGGCGTTACGGCAACAGCAGCGGTGGTCACGATCTCGCGGCTTCAAAAGAGTTTGTGCAGACAGCCACACCAGGAGTTTGCGGTGGCCAGCTCCCCTGTGTGCTTCAGCACTAAAAGAGCAATTTCTCTAAAAGAGTAATCACCCGCGTTTCTGGGTGTGGTGGTTTCCTGGCACCTCAGGATGGTCACGATCACTGCCTCACATGTCTGGGCATTCAGCACGCTGAGGAAGATTCGTGGATGGTTCATGTTCTTCTTGTGGGGACATGATCATCTCGGAGTTGCGTAATAGACTCCGCTATGTCAAACATGGCGGAGACCCTCTGCCTCTGCCGCAATCCAGCGTTCGTCCCGGCACCCGGGGCGGCGCTGTGTCTGGTGGAGTCAGAGGTTACTTGAGGGCCATAGTGAGGGCTTCCCCAAGAGGAGTTCCTCACCCCTCAAGCACTCTGCAGCTGGTGAGGTTGGCGTTGGAGCGGGCTGGGGAACGGGGTACACCACCCGTTTCCTTCTGTGCTCTCCCTGACGACCAGATGTCAATCGCTGCATCGGAGCCTCTCTTCTCTCTCTGGGGATGACGACCCGTCTGCATTGCCCCCTTCGGTTGTGGTAGCGTTCTCTGAGCCAGACCCAGAGATGACGGCCATGCTTTCCCGGGCCGCCGAGAATGTTGGGCTTGTGTGGAATCCTCCACCCCGTCCCGATCCTTCGAGGCTGGACGAGTGGTTTCTCAGTGGGGCTCACGCTGGTTCTCAGTGCCCCCCCCCCCCCCCCTCCGGTGCCATTCTTCCCGGAAGTGCACGAGGAGCTCACAAGATTGTGGAAGGCACCTGTTACTGCCCGAAACAAATCGTTTAGCTCCTCCCCCCTAACCACCCTCGATGGTGGAGCCGCTTTGGGCTACACAGGCATCCCCTAGGTGGCTATAGAGGGGTAGACGTGGCCATGCACAACTGTGTCCAACAGCCGATACAAAACTCTACGGGGTGAGAAGCCCTGAAAGACCTGCATGAGGGTGGTCACGACCTGGCGGTTCTACATGAGCTGCATGCTGCGACGGACCTCGCACTTCGAGCAACGAAGGTGACCACACAGTCTCTGGGTCGTGCGATGTCCTTGCTAGTGGTCCAGGAGCGCCATCTCTGGCTGTGTCTCGCTGACATGCCCGCTCAGGTTGCGTGCTCACTCCACTTGGGGTGTCGCATCGTCCTAGGCACTGGCTCGTGGTGCCTCGCTAGCAGACATCTGTAGAGCTGCGGGTTGGACGACTCCCAACATGTTCGCTAGGTTTTATAGCCTACGTGTTGAACCGGTTTCCTCCTGTGTTCTCAGCTCAAACGGAAAGTGGCCCTCTTAAATACGGCGCTCTTACGCCTACTTCTCCAGAGAGTTCCTTAACCAGGCAAACTCTGTCAAGTCCTCCAGCTCCGGCGTTTCAGTCAATTAATTATTGAAATCTGGTGTGAGACTAGTGCCCATATGAGAGACCCTGCTAGGATCCCATTTGTGTATTCCTCGGTATGCTGTATTCTGCCATCCCTAATGATGCAGTCTAAGCCATCTCAGAGACTTCCATGTGCAATACAGAGTCTTCCATGTGCAACAGGGCCCTACGGGGTTACTTCACATGTCTAAATGTCACTTAACCCCCTCTGGGAGGAGGTGACTCCACATTGTGCCTCTTCCAAGTGGAAGGGCACGCTTCCCAGTGGTATCCAAGTCCTAATATTTGGGTTGCTCAAGGATGCAATAATCGCATGCCAATGTCCATTGGCTCGTTTAGTTACACTCAAAGTGGATTGGTCCTAATTTCGTCGGTCATCCGACGTGACGTCTCCGTTCCCTCCTTCAGGGAACGAGGGTTACATACGTAACCGAGATGTTACCTTTTGTTTATGTTAGATTTTTATTTTTGTCTCTGCTGTACTTAGGGCCCACTGTGATTTGAATTAATTGCAATAAAATTCACCATAAAAAGACAAAAAGGTTTAGTGGTTGCTCTATCAGGCTTGTTGTCATAGCGCCTGTGTCTCTCATACGTTGGTGTTACAGGAGGATTTCAGCTCAAGCCTAACACACGCATCATAATGCCTAGTTATCAGCTTCCCTCTCTTGCTCGGATATCGAAATGTCAGACTAGGCTTTGGAAGCAGACACCATTACAGTATCTCTTCACTCACACATACACACGCATACATTTCCATGGCCTAAGATAATAACAGAATAATGAAGCAATTTTTTTTTTATATCACACCACGCAAAGTGCACGTACTCCCCTTCAACACACACACACACACACACACACACACACACACACACACACACACACACACACACACACACACACACACACACACACACACACACACACACACACACACACACACACACACACACACACACACACACATGTTGGTTTTTATGGTTTAGGGACTTTCCATAGGGCGTATGGTGTTTTTATACTGTACAAACATGTGCTATTGCCCTTACACTTACCACACTAAACAGCCCTCTCAGGAGACGGGGTTGCATTTCATTTTCCCTCAAAAATACACTATGTTATGATTTTTAACGTTTTAAAATTTATGGGGACACTGAAAATGTCCTCATAAATCTCCTTTCCCTTGTAATACCATGTCACATGTCATTATACAAATTTGTGTCCTCATAAAACCACATAAACATGCCCCCACACACACACACACACACACACACACACACACACACACAGACTCCCAACAGCTCTGTCACTTATCCAGACAGGATGAATGTGAAAATTAAAATCCTTCAGAGGGTAATGCATGCCCCCCCCCCCCCGATCACTAATAAGGAACCCAACATCTTTACTCAATAGAGAGCAACCCCCACCCTTTCTGAACCATCTAAATTTCAGGGGTAAATAACACCCCTTTTATGTATTTGCTATGAGATGAGCTAATTTAGTTGCATTAGCTGTGCAAACATGAGAAATGAATCTCTTCGAAGGGTTCATTCCAGTCACACTTTGTATTTACTTCCCCCCGCAACTCTCGAGCACTGAACAAATGCTTACAGAAACAGGAATTGACCTTGACAATAAGGCAGGATGTAAATATTAGACCAACATCATAAAGGTTTTTCAAAAGGTTCTTCACAGCGATGCCATAGAATAACCATTTTTTGGTCCCACAAAGAACCATTCAATCAAAGGTTCTTTAAAGAACCATCTCTTTCTTACCTTTTTAATGATCTGACGAACCATCGTTTGCCACAAATGAAACTTCTGTGAATCAGAAAGTTTCTTCAGATGTTAAAGGTTCTTTATGGAACCATTTTGACAAAAAGTTTCGTCTATGGCACCGTGAAGCAACTTTATTTTTAAGAGTGTAATATGCACAGTCCATCCTGAATTGTAATAATGCACCAGCTGTCTATTATTAACAACTGAGCTTATTTTGCATATCTACATATTTTGCATATTTTTGCATATCCAGCCTAATCTCTTAAAGTGTCATGAAACCCCCGTTTCAGACCTAGTCTTTCACGCCTTGGATCTGAAAAAGACACGTTTAAAACTGTAGAAAGGTGGGAGTGTAGAGGGTGAGAAGAGGGGAGACAACAACCAATAAAACACAGACCTACAACATACTCATTATACAGATAAATGAATATTAAAATATCTTTAAAACAGAAAGAATAAAGGCAGTTACTTTCTGTTTACTCTTCTTTGAATTTTCGGTCTGTATCGTTTGCTGTGTATCACAATAATCCATCGTGTCACCGCGTTCATGATCAGACGAGCTGCAGCTGCCTCTGTATCAGCCCTTATTGAATCTTTTATTTGAAGAGGACATGATATGTGCGCGTGCCGGTGTTCTGTCAATTTGTGCTACCCTGTTAGATTTTGCTACCTCCCATTAAAACAGTAGGTAGTACAATTCGGCAGCGAAAAATGCTACCTGTTATATTATAATTTATTAATGTCTACACCTACCACAACCCTAAACCTTCCCTTACAGTAATGAAAATACAGTAATTATGTGTTATATTTGTGGTTGTGGCTAGAAGGGATACAGCTACCGGCTAACAATAAATATTTTGTTTCTACCAATTAGATTGTGTTTTATTAACATTTACCCCAACCCTAAACCTACCCTTACAATAATGCAGATACATTAGATATTGTTGTTCAGCATGAGAAAAAGGACGGAATACTGATGTGCGCATGCATAGTAAGCCTCGGTAGGAAAATCTGCGGGAAAATGTCAGGGCACTAGTTCAAGTTTGGAGCATGGGAGAATATTAAATATGTTAGCGAGTATTGTTAAACTAATCGCGGTGTGCCGCGCAGAAACCGCTCTCTACACCACGTGTTGTTATATTAAATATTGTTACGGTCATGTTTACAATGACATTAATTGACTGAGCTGAAGCTCTTTTCATGAGATTTGAATTATCTGCTGTAAGACGACCTCATGCATAAAACAGCACAGTGATAGGATCATAAGAATTCATTTTCATTAATAATACTTTCATGAAAAATACTTTTTGAACCAGAAAAATGAAATTGCTTAAAAAACTGAAAAAAATGAATAAGTAAAATAAAAATAACCACTTTTACCTTAATAATAAACATAAAGAGTGCTAAAGTTGTTTTCACTGATGTGCAACCTGTTTCACTGATGTGCAAAAAATGCATTTTAGGGTTTCATGATACTTTAAGAATTTATAACTAATTGTAATTTAAATGAATTTCTGTTGGTGCATTTTGCAATTATATTCGCAACCATTCAACAATTTTAGGTAAGATTTCTTTCTTTGAATGAATAAACGATTTAAAAATAAATAATTTACCATGTTAGAAGTTAGGCTTGGGTAAATGATGGAAACATCTAAACATGGCACCATAAATCTGACATAATCCTACATAATGAAATGTATGTAAATAGGTTAAATAAATGTGATTAATTTATTCTTTAACTACTGTGTATGAATGAGGAGACACGGATGAAACATATGAACGACAGTCTTTAATAATCCAAAATGGGAAACACAGAGCAAACAGGAACACACGTAGCACATGGATTGACACTGGACAGAAAGCAAAGGACAGACCACACAATGGCCGTTTCTCAAACGGAAGGCTGCATCGATCCCCCGGAGGACGCATTTGTAGGCTGCATACGTTATCAAGCCTGGTTTATTTCAGTTAACAGAGCATTTCATTCGCGAATCATAAGCATATTACAATTTATGCATAACTACGAAACATTGTAAATTTTATAACTTTTAATATTCTAAAATAAGATCTTCTGTATGAAGTATGAACTACAAATGCGACCTCTGGAGGATGCAGCCTTCCATTTGCGAAACGGCCTATAAATACACAACGCAACGAGGTAATTGGGGAAACACAGGTGAACGGAATGACTAATTGCACTATAGGGAAAAAATAGGTCACTGGGAGCACATGGGAGGAAAACAGCAAAGTGACAGTCCATGGGCATGACACATATTGACCAAATACTATGAAGTATACTTGATAATTTAAATTTACTATGACCTAAAATGGATTTTTTTTATTTTTTACATCTATAAAGTTTTTCAAGTGTTGTTAAGATGCTGTCAATATGTTAATAATGCATGTTTAAATGTCTGCATACAAATTAAAATGCATATTCTAGAACTACACTTTACATCAAAAACCTATGAATTCTAACTAGGTCACGTTGGCATACTTGAAAAACCTGGTCTTATCAGAATCAAAGATGTTGGTCTTGATTTTTGGGAGATGAGAGAAACAAGAAGCTTTGTTGCTGGGGATTACTCTAAGCTACTACAACAAAACAACCGTAACTCACATTCAAACACACACTGAATTCCCTTTCTTCCCTCTCTTTCCTCCTCTTCTCCTTCTAGTGTTCAATACGCTATAATTTCCAGCGACAAAGTGAATACCTGCAATTGTAAAGATAAAATACATGCTAGCAGCTCCACTGTGAATTTGCATCATGTACTGGGATGTTAACAATGGCTATGCATAAAGGTCTGGCAGAGGATGAAAAAAGGAGGGTTTTCAACAGATAAAGTTTTGCCGGATTGTAAGGCCGTGGATATTTTTTATATGACTCAGACAAGATGGTAATCTTTAGCTATGTGACAATCACAGCGGCGCGTCTGATTCCTGCATCTGTGCTATTCATCCCACCGAGGCCCCATTTGCATTGAAACTACTTTCTGAACACAATGTACTCTTTTAAAATGACTCCAGAGAGAGATATATGAATGGCGTGCTATCATTGTACAAGCTAGAACAGATATTAAAGTCACAGCTGCATTTGCCTCAACCATCCCTCTAAAAATTGAAAGTGTGATGTTTGTGACACTGCAGTTGTAAAACCTGATGGTTCCAATAGTCAGATGTACGTAAAACATTAAATCTAATGTGTGCACAAAAAGCCTATTTGAAACAGAATTTAAATCTTGCTTTACCATTAATCCCAAGTCGATTTGTTTACCTGTATTAAAATGTCTCATAGCCTGTGGACTTACTTACTGTTTTGTTTGCTCACTATGGTGAAATGTAATGGTTTTGTGACAACTGTTTTGGATCCTTCTGTTAAGTATGACTCTGTAATCACATAGCCCACCTATGTTGCTTCATAAAACTATGTCCTGGAACAGCGGCCGTGTCGGGTATGCAGAAGTAGCAAGTGGAGCTTTAGTAGCACTTAAATTGTAATTAATCTCTATAGCATGTTTCCCAGAGGAAGTTGTTTGTAAAAAAGCACTCATAAAATAACAAGAGCCTTGGAATATAATGTGCAATAAAAAACGTGCTTCTGAAGCTTGCAAACCTTTATTAGTAATATTTTAGTCAAGGACATTCTATGGCATATAAGCTGACCAAAAGGAAGATGGTTTTAGACTGGAAATGTAGCTACTGTATAAAGATTTGACAATTACAACAGTGACTACGTTTACATGGACATCAAAACTCTGATTTAAATACGATTAAGACAATACTCTGATTAAGAGTCTACCATATAAACAGATATTTTTGATTACCCAGTAAACACAAATCGAATTAAGACATGTGGAGTATTCCTATTTTCATCACATTATTAAAGTGCAGTACAGACATGTATACACCTTAATCAAACTTTTACCATTGTGTAGGACTTTTCGCCGCATTTTGCGACAGGACACACACACACCAGTGATCAACCGTTTGACAGCAAATAAAAGAGCTTCAACACCGGCGTCGTCTGTATGCACGTACAAATAATTAACTGCACTTGAAGCTTTCATAAAATTAAAAATGAAACACCCAGAACTGTATGTGGCATCATCACGAAGATGAACTATACGTTTATACGTGAAATTCTGGAGGAGACGTCAGATGGTGACAAAATGACACATGCCATTAATCGATCTATGTACAATAACATGTAAAACGGAAACATGAAAGGATTATTCTAAAAGCAACTCATGTAAACACCTTAATCATAAAATTGTCTTATTCAGAATAAGGTAAATAATTAGATTACTGACGTCCATGTAAAAATAGTCAGTGTGTGGGAATCTGCATGACAGAAATAAAGCCACAGCCAGTCACACATTTTATTTATTTATTTAATTTATTTGTTTGTTTATTTATTTATTATATAGGACAAATAGGCTGCATCTATTGAAACAAATACAGTAAGTTTACAGTAATATTGTGAAATGTTATTACATTTTAAAAACTATTTTCTGGTGTAATATATTTTACAATATTACATATTTTATAATAATAATAAAAAAATATTCCTGTGATGACAAAGCTGAATTTTTAGCAACCAGTACTCCAGTCTTCAGTGTCAGACGATCCTTAACCCTTAAATGATCATTGATTTGCTGCTCACAAAACATTTCTTATTATTATCAATGATGGAAACAGTTGTGCTGTTTCATATTTTGTTGAAATTGTTCAAAGGTTTGGGGTAAGGAAGATAAATTATTAATTCATATTTTTTCAAATTATTAATAATTGTAAAATACAAATACAATTTAAATAGTGAAATTTCACAATATTACAGATTTTTTTATCAAATAAATCCAAAATGTTGACTGGTAGTGTATATACATATTTCTTTCATAAGAAAAATGTGAGACTACAATAAAGAGATAGATCAAACAAATCAGCCACTCTAAAGATGTAGTTGTTTAGATTTTTTTTAATGTATCATATTATATTGATTGTGACACTTGTTTAAATTATGAATGCATATACTGACCACCAAAAAGTGAAACATTATCTGTGTGTGCATACAGTTTTTAATCAATAAAACTATCAGTTTTCAGGCAGTGCACCAAGAATGAAGGTATCAAATAAATATTTAATATGAATAATCAAATTCCCACTCTGTCTGCGCAGCTTTGACACATATTATAGTAAACATGTTCAACACTTTGCCATTTCATCCTGAAAAGAAGAAAAGTCGATGCTCATTAGGAAGCACAATGAGAACACGTCTCTCATTCTTTATCAAGAGCAATGACATCCAATACATTTAATTTTAAACTGAGTGAAAAACCTAAATGCGTACAGCTGAACGCAGCCAATACTACAAACAATGACAAACAACTAGCCTTGCATAATAAAGCAATTTGTACCCGTAATACGACTCTAGACTACTTACCAATCTCAGCCTCTCTTCATGTCACGGGAAGGAATAAGAAGTACAAGATAAAGCAATAGTAATCTATCATCAGACTCCGAGGCTCTTGGATGTTCGGTGAGAAGGATGTAGGCTTGGTTAGTGCAATGCCATCCATCATTGCAAATGCTAACTAGGCAAGGGATTTTAACACAGAGATAATGCAGCCGGCAAATGAGACCTCAGTGTTGCGCAAGGGGGCCCTCTCACATTTTCAGCAACCAGGGGTGGAATGACCTTGTGCCAGGCTGCAACATAAGCTCCGTTCCCTGATTTTGGAGTTAGTTCAGGCTCAAGGGACTTGGCGAGTGTTAATCAACAGATCATGATATTATGCAGAGGTGAATTAGAGCAGATCCGTAACTCTCTTTGGAAACAAACTCCAGCATGAACAGATTAGATTTCCCTCATCCATATATGTTTTTCTTCTACAAGGTTAATACAGATTCAGTAAATGTGAAACATGTGGCAGAGAAAGTAAATTAGCAATGATCTAAACTGAGTGCTGGTCTCGTCATTTATGTTACATTTACATGTATAATGTAAGCTGTTTTTTTTCTTACAAATAAATCCTTACAGCCAGACTTCTGAATTGCAAGATAAAGTCTGGTCCATTTCGAATCTTATTTTAGATATCAGTTGACTGCTGTTGCATTGTCTGTCATGACTGACATTGAATGTTATAATGTTTTTTTTTCAGTAAATATTTGTCCCCAGTGTGAGTAGTTTATTACTTATTAGCATGCCTATTAATAACATGTTGGATGTTTATTAGTGCTTATAAAGCACATATTCTGCATGACCATATTCTACATCCCTAATCTTAGCAAATAATCTTAACAACTACCTAACAAACTATTAACAAGTAGTAAATCAGTTTATTGAGACAAAAGTCATAGTTAATGGTGTGTTATTGGCGAGAATTGGACCTTAAAATAAAGTGTGACTGAATATATAATTGCGATAATAATTGACAGTGGAAAGACTCAAACCTGGTAAAACCATCATTGCCATAATTCCTTAATATATAAACAGAGCCTTTTCTAATGTTCTTTTTCTTCTAATGACAGTTTGTTGGGCTAATGGGGATTATAAATGTCGTAATAATAAGAATTGTTACAATTATCTTTGGAAATACAAAACAAAAACAATTAATGCAGTAGCTGACAAAATAACAGTTGACACTGCATGTATTTGTAAGTTAACAAACAAACATGAACATAATCTGAAAAAAACTGAAGTATATTTATCTATTGTCACTAATGTCATTTTAATCTAATCTTAATTTATAAATATACCATACCAAGTCATACCTGATTCATTAATTAATATTATTGAATTAAACATTATAAAGTGTCACCCTTTCTAGTGTTTGTATGAGATATTCACTTTTGGTGTGAAAGACCTGACAAGCTATAAACATTGAGTCTTTTTGCTAATTTTCATTACCTTTTAAAAGAGAAATTGTGAATCATCATCAGTAATAATTAATAAATAATTATTTATGTTAACTGAAGGTTATATGTCTTTATTATTTGCTGTGGAGGTTAAATACTTCAGTAGTAAACATGCAAAAGTGAACAATAGGTATTAAATCTTTCCTGCTGGATGTGAATTTCTAGGGAGTTTTGTTAAGGATATCTCTGTAACAGCCTCTCAAGGACAGAAGGTCACTGTGAACACTTCACTGCAACCTGATCTATATTCGCAGCGAGGCTGATGCTATATAAAGAGAGCTAAGCGACAGGACAATGTAAGTTTACCTGCCCCAGTTTCTGTAATAAAAGTTCCTGAAACTTTGGCTCAGATAAGATGAACGGAAGGGAACAAAAGATACTTGGGAATAAAGTATGTGTGAGCAAAGAACAAAGACTTTCAACATTTCAAGAAGCTGGACAGGCTTTTAAGCATAAATTATCATTCACTTCTTACCAAGGATTTGTATCTTCCAGTTATGAAGCAGAAGTGTTTTTTCCCCCTGCTGACTGGTGAATTCAACTAGCAGTCATTCTAATAAACAAATATGACAAATGGTGGTAATTATCACCTTTATGTTTAGCCGTGCATTTCTATGTGTATTCGCTGTTGTAGATGGAAAGTTAATTCAAACAAGCCACAGATTCGCTTACCTCAAAATATCCAGGTGCCCATGATCATTAGCTTTTCATCTACATCCTAAAATCGCACAAATGCATTAAGACATACCTCAAAAGTTGCACTGCAACAAACCTCTCATTACACAGTGTGTAATGGAGTGAGAGTCCATCTCCCACATTTAAAGGTTCATTTCCTTAAGAGTGTCTAGGAATAAAATGGGCTACCTGGGAATTACATTGAGAAGACCTGCAGCAATAAAGCAGGGGAACCCTTTTGCAGATATTGCACAGCATGCAGTTTTGGCCTACAGTTTTTAATTATTTTAATAAATCAAAGCCAACAGAGCTGCTTGATGTACTACTGAAATCTGAAAAATTCTCACAGCTGCTTTATGGTCTAATGACAACCTAAATGCATGTGCACAGCAAAACCAAGGGTCGCTCTTCTCTTTCAGTGCTGCCTTCTCTCACAAAGTCTGTTGCTAAACAGAATTCTATTGCCTGTCAAAGGTGAACGAAAGGCTAATGCTCTTTAATAATGAAGGATGGTCAGGAGGCAATCAAGGCTTAAGGTCTGGAGCATTGTCTTCAAGCTAACCATAATTTGTTCATGCTGTCTTAATGCAGCATTCTGTCTTGTCCAAATTAGAAATAAACTGCCTTACCTGTAGGATGCCAAAACATGGTGAAGACAAAGCAGATTGATTAACCACAATGAACACTGAAGCTAGATAAAGGTCTGTTTAAGTGACTATTGAACTCTTCTTACAGTGCTTGGCATTTTCAACTAGCAAAGTGCAGAAAACTTTGCTTCAGCATGTTTTTGTCAACATTCTCTGCCACCACTTTCTGCTCTAACTTCCTGAAAGTCATTTATCTGCAATTGTGGCAGTGTGAAAGTGCAAAGTCTCTGTCATGACAATTCTTTATGGTGGCCGTAGGTCTATGGCCAAATGACTGTGCAAGACCCTCTCAAATGAGGTCATCAAAGGTGTGTCATAGAATTGCCGGGTTGGGGCGCAGATTGAGTTCCACTTCATTCCTCAAATACTTTGTGATAAAGGTGTTGACACTGCTGACACGCGCCAATAGCTGCCTGCTAAAGGGGATATTTTGAGTTGGGTGGTGTGTACAGTGGCAACATGCACTTTTTTCTCATTTGTAAGTCGCTTTGGATAAAAGCATCTGCTAAATAACTAAATGTAAATATAAATGATGAAAGTACAATATTTACTTGTTCATCACTTTATAGACAAATATTCTAGGGGTAGAATTAAATGTGTAATAAAATTTTTTATTTTAAAGGTTTGAAATATAGGTCTTCCTTGATTGAAATTGCCTTTTTCCCACTGTTTATTTGGTTTATTCACATATGAACATTGTTCAAATGCACATCAAATATGGTCTTGGAGGCTCAAATGTGCTTACCTGAAATGCAAAACAAAATACCTGCCTTTGTGTTTTGAAGATGAACCAATGTCTTGGGTTTGGGTTTGAAACAACAAGAGGGTGAGTAAATTATGACAATTTTCATTTTTAGGTGAACTATCCCTTTAAAAGAGCACAGTGACTTCTTAATTTTAAGTACTCATTTGCTAGATTAGTTTTTTGTATAAGATGCATTTGAAATACCACAAGCTAAAACAACAATAACACACACACACGCGCAGGAAACTCGTGGTATTGATACGCAAAAATGGACTTTGGCGTATATATGACACGCGCATATTTGGCGTGCATATAATACGCAGTTTTCGTGTGTATTTGATACAAAATTTGTTGGCATGCATATTATACGCAGTTTTCGCATACATATGATATGCATCTAGCCCACAACCCTAACCCTACCCATCGTGTAGTATATACACACCAAAGTCCATTTTTGCGTGTCAATACTATGAGTTTTCATTTTTATTTGGCATACTAATTT
>CM049799.1:12633829-12781863 GCA_027422405.1 Ptychobarbus kaznakovi
TACAACATAAACCAGCACACTAACAGAACCACAGGATGTTTAGAGTGTTTGAGGGATGGTGAGACAGAGCAATGCTGCATATTTTTGATGACTTGTCGGCTACAGACGAAGAGGTCTGCCTGTGGCACAACTCTCCACAGGGAGCCGGAGCAGAGAGAGAATGCTATGCAGATGATTCCCACTGGATCCTCATGCACATATACTTTCAAGCGCTTCAGGAGCATGATGGCAAAAACTGAAAGACTGAGGAGAGTTTCTTCCCTCAGGCCATCAGGCTCCTAACTCAGTCTCATAACAATTACATCCACAGGACTCAATTTAATAAACTGTAAACACATCCATTATTCTCCATCATCCACACTGCTGCTATGTGTACATACCCGGTTCAACCTATTTGCACATTCTCTTGCACATCCGTGTTTTTTATTAATATTATTAATCCACAGAATACTGTATTGCACATTTTATCTCATTGCACATCTTACTCATTTTATTTTATTATTTGTTCCCTTTTCATTCTCACCTATATTATATATATATTCTCTTGTGTTATGTTTTCATTGTTTTATTGCTTATGTTATTTTTATTTTATTTTTCTATTTTATTGTTATTATTATTTTTTGCACTTTCCGTGAGCGGACCTGTTCTGACCTACATTTCATCACTACTGATTATACCCCGTATGATTGTGTATGTGACAAATAATAAAGA
This sequence comes from Ptychobarbus kaznakovi, assembly GCA_027422405.1. Classification (NCBI taxonomy): domain Eukaryota; kingdom Metazoa; phylum Chordata; class Actinopteri; order Cypriniformes; family Cyprinidae; genus Ptychobarbus; species Ptychobarbus kaznakovi. The sequence goes on from CM049799.1 coordinate 12,634,541, forward strand.
AACTTGCACTGATTCGAGAGCTTGAAAAAGAGGCAGAAGCTGATAGAGACGGGAGGGTGAAAATGAGAAGCAACCTTTGGATAAGACATGGGTAAGAAGTGGTTAACAGATTAGTTGGCCACACTTTGTATTGCAGTGGTTGTGCTAAAGTTTAATTACATGACTAAGTAATAAGTATGAACAACATATACTTTAAAAGTAATTATTGTGGAAGAGCTTGGAATTACTTAATTGTTTATTGCAGTAAAAGCATTCAGCGATGCATGTAACATGGACACTGTAATGTGTTGCCATTTAGTGATAGAACAAAGTGCATTAAAAAAGTGTGCTGTTTTGCCTTTCTTTTCATGTGTGACAGCTTTGAAAACAACGTAAGCTAAACAATGGTGAAAACTATGACAGATTGTATATGCTGGGTTTACGCTGCAGATGTAGGGTATTTTTTTGCTATTTATGGAAATTGTGTGTTTTGTCAAGAATATTTTCACGGCTATGTAATTGTTCTGGTTATAAAATTGTTAGCGTGTGAGAGACTGTGCATGATGGCATACAGAAGACAGCAAATAGTTTCCAGCAAAATTCACATCACATGTTGTCATCTCTATGTGGCAGCCTATTTTAACTGACAAACAAAGGTATTCAACCTTCAACAATTTGTATGCGTCAAATCTTTAACAATAGCACTCAACATTACCTAGAATACTACTTATGCACATTTGACAATTTTCAGTTCCTAAACAGCAAGCAAACGATTATTTTAGAATGTTTTCCCCCTGCATTTTGACATTTTCCCTTGACTGAACCTTATGTGTATTTCAAGACAGTAACAGTGTCAGAGGATTGAGGGGAAAACATTCTCATACTCCCTTTAATCTTTAAATCTTTTAAATCGTAGCCTCAACTCCTTTTACTTTCTGCTTACCTACAGCTATCCCATCTTAACCTTATCCACCCTCCAATGTCAGCTTTAAAGAAACCATTTATTTTCTCCCAAGCATCAAACTGCTGATCCGTTCCCATCAGTACTGAGAATAACATCCTTTATCATAAATATTATGCTTAAATATGTATAACATTCTATTCCCACCATCTAGATTTACACATTTAATCACTTTATGCACTCCTTTGGAATCAAACCCATAACCGTGGAGTTGCTACATGAACACTTCGGCCATCCGTGTTCGGCAACTGTTCATGTGATGTAATTTTGACGTAAAGGATCCACGTGCAGTCAATTATTTTGTTTTGTCCACTCAGCTGTGTGAAGGTGAATGTTGAGAGGCAGAATAGTCCCCTAGGTGGTACTGCGCATGTGTCAAACTCATCTATCAGCGCTCCTCCACGATTGAGCATACTTGTGAGGACATAGCTGTGCGGAAAGTGAAGTATATTTGAAGCCACTTTCAGCCCCAAACAGATCAATTAACAGTAAAACCCAAAAGAACAACTAACATTGAACACTCGATCATTCAAATAATGATCACTTAGCTTGCCCTCCAGGCCACAACCTATCCTTCTTTTAAATTCAGAAGTGGTGGACTCTCTCCAGTTGTTACCGCTTGTACAGACATACTGCCATTCCCAGCTTGGTGTTAGAGGAGCGTGTTTATACAAACAAAGCACTGGCAGGCTGCTAATGACTTCAGGGACTTTGGACCTACACTTTGATAGTGAATTTGGACACTCAAGGCTTGAAACGCCAAGGATATTTTGAGCACCTCTTGGCCAAGGTTGTCACAGTAACCGAATCTCATTATGGCTTTCGGTGTAAACTTTCATTGCCGGATGTAAAACGCCATTCCCATCTTCTATGGTCCCACAGTTCATTCAGAATCAATTTCTTATCTGGCCGTAGATGGTGTTCTGTTTTCTTTGTGTTCAAGCTTAGAAGAATTCAGAACCTTTATATTTGATACAAGAAACAGTCCACTGCTCAAAGTTCTATTATTATTTATTGACCCACATTGACCCACAAAAACATTTTAAATGTTTTTTTGTGCAATTAAAATGAGTTGTGACAGGAGCTTTTAAGCTGAACACAAAAGCATAAAAGTATCAAGCATCACTCTAGTCAGTTTTAAACAGAGCTTTATCCTTTTGTAAACTGCCAGAAGGCATTAATGAGAAAAGGATCGCATGTGTACTGAGACGATCTAAGCCCGGTTCAAGCTGCTGACCTCATTACATTTCCCCCCCCCAAAAAAGAAAAAAAATATGTCACTGTTTTTATTTTTACTGATTCTATTGTTGCTCTTGTTATTGAATTAATGCATAAACTATAACCTAAAATAAAAATATCAATAAAATAATACAACATTTTTATTAAAAAAAGATGGAAAGGAAAAGAAAATGCCAGCTTTTTCTTGCGTTAAAGGAAGGTTAGTTAACCACAAAATGTTCCAAACCTTATTTCATCTTCAAACCACAAATTGACATTTTTAATGAAACCTGATATATTTATTTTTCTCCATTGAACGTTGATGCAGCTGAAACCTTGATGCTTCAAAAAAGTTAATAAAGAAATTGTAAAATTAATAAATATGAATCTTCTGAAGAGACATGATCACTTTATATCATGAACAGATTTGATTAAGTTTTTAATTTACATGTAATTGTTGATCAACACACATAAATAGCACATCAGACATGGTAAATGGACAGTGTTGGGAAGGTTACTTTGGAAATGTAATAGGTTACAGATTACAAGTTACCCTGCTTAAAATGTAATAAGTAGTGCAACTTTTCAATTAGTTTATAAAAGTAAAGTAACTGATTACATTTTATTACTTTTTGATTACTTTTCTAAATGTCTAATGTTTTCAACTGTTAATCATTTTCAAACATGTAAAGCAGGCAGGGTTAAACTTACAGTAGAGTTTAACACTAATTACAGTCAGACTTTCGAAAGCCTTCATCACTTGAATTAAGATGATCATATTTGATTTTTAAAGGAGATATTGGATGCAAAATATCTTCATTTGCATATAAATGTGCATTTGCAGTGTGTGGACACAACCACCCTACAATGTTAAAAATGCACTCCTTTTTTAATCCCCCAAAAGCCTAAACAGTCTCAATTATCAAGCCATTTTGATTTTGTAGTGAATAACCAGCAATCTCTCCACCCTCAATACCACGGCTGAGGTGAGACCCTTGAGCACGGCACTGAACCCCCAAATGTTCCCTGGGCGCCGCAGCATAAATGGCTGCCCACTGCTCCGGGTGTGTTCACAGTGTGTTTGTTCACTGCTGTGTGTGTGCACTTTGGATATGTTAAATGCAGAGCACAAATTCGGAGTATGGGTCACCATACTTGGCTACACGTCACTTCACTTTCACTAAATTAGTTTACGTCTGGCTGTGCAAATCATTTTACTCTTTCTGCTTTCTGAATGAGAGACAATTCAAGGCAAGTTTTGTTAAAAAGTTAAAACTAAAGGATGGATTAGCAACCATTGTTCATGATCCAGCTGCACCTCAAGAAGAAGTAAGTCTCCCACTTTATATTTTTTTATGATTATCTGCAAATCGCCTTTTCTCTTCCACAGAAGAGAGGGACGGGGTGAGCAGAGCTCATTAGCATGTAAAGAGATATGCACCGAAACGAGTTGCTGTGTTCTTTTACATGTACACCGAGACCATTTCAAGATTGCCCTAAAGAATCATACCAACTTGTGGAAAATGGGCATCCGATGTCCCCTTTGAAGCATAGCCACCTCAAAATCAGACTTACTTTAAAATCATTCTGAGGTTAAATACAGATTTAAAATCATAACAAGAAATAGTTAAATAGCTATGATACTGATTTTGAAATCAAATCTTTGCATAGCTATGACATGAAACACTGGAATCTAATGATGCCTTAGAAAAAAACTGTTAATCTTAAAAAAAGCATATACATAAACCCATATAGGAAATATGAGACTTATCGGAAAAGCATGTTATAAACTTCTGAAACATTGGTGTTTCATATTTTAGAGCAGTCACTGCAATTTATGAAATAAATCAGTTAAATCTGTATGTGGGAGTGTGTGTGAAAAAATCAGATGTAACCCTCTTTGTAATCCTTAACATTTTCATAAGTAACTGTAACTTAATTACACATATTTTCTTAGTAACTGTAACTAATTCAAATTACTTTATTTTGTAATTAAATTCCGTAATTCCGTTACATGTAACTAGTTACTCCCCAACACTGTAAATGGAAAAAAGGTTTGGATTAAACTGATCATATTTATGAATCGTCAAAGTTTTACTTTCAATAAAACTCTCAGGTTTCTTTTAAATCTTCTTTATTAAAGTTTTGAGTTTGGAATGACATGTGGGTCAGTAATTAAAAACATGCATTTTTATCTGAAGGCCAAGGAACAACATATAAAAGCTGATGATTACTGATCTATATAAACACAGATGAATCAGAGGAAACCTTCTATCATCCCCAGCAGTTATTTTCAGTTAAGGTCAGTCCATATGACCTTTGAGAAAGACAGTAATCATAATAAGCAGAACATCTGCATTATCACAAAAAATAAGTGGTATTTGTCTGTATTGGAGACACACTAAATCACCTCTTTTGTTCATATCTGTGTGACTCAAAAAGCTCCCTCAGCTGTTGACCTTCACATGTATCAATACTTTTACAGGAACGATCACACACTTAAGCACATGTGAAGATACAAATATCTCTATATAACACATACAACCCCATATGGTCTCAAACTCACACCTCTATTTTAGCCATTTCACACATGAATAGAGACTGCCTATCTCTGCAGGCTCAGAATCACTCTGCAATGACACTGGGTACAATAAAGAGGAGCAACTGAATGTGTTTGAATGTGTCACCTTGGGCCACATATATGAAATGCATGTTATCATTTGTTACTGTCAAAGTACTGAAACAAATACAAATTTAGATTTTTAACAACAATTTGAGTTTGCAGTTGTGTGAAAATACCATTCTTTGACATAAAATGATTGTTGTTCTCAAATCATATATAAACGCTAAAACCCATTAAAACAAAACAAACGAAACGTAGTGTTGAAATTAGGTATAAATAAAGACTGTTTTTATATTGTGAAAATGTTGGTGTGTTTTATTCTAGCAGATTTCTGGAATTACTATTTCAGGCTGAAGAGAGTTCAGGTTTGCTTACAACAGAGCTTGCAATCTTTGAAGTGTGAGGGTATATTTTTACCCTTCCTCAAACCTTGTTTACTCCGGTCTGTTTACCTTTCACTTTCAGGTTACACAGTCAAAATGTCACAGTGTTCTTAAATGTCCCCTTCAGCGACAACCTAGACACACTCTAATATACACTGAAACACTCTTTCTCACAAGTCATTTTTCTTTGGCAAATGAACCAATTTGGCACATAAAAGCTGAAGCATCAGTTATCGCCTTACTGAGAAGCAGCAACATATTTTGAAGAATATCTGAATGTGTCGTCAGAACACATTGTTCTAAACTAAATTATTTTCATAACTTAAATTACACGAGGCAGATAACACCTAGCTGGATATGTCATCAAATGACTAAACAAGAAAACTCAAATGTTCATTTCTTCAGAAGTAACTGAATTAAGTTATTCTCTGGTGCTTCCTGATAACAAAAGTTCTGAGAGTGTGGAAAATTGGTAACAAAAAATTTAAACGGAATAAAAACTGCCCGAGGATCTCATAGGGCAGCTGATATAGATTTTATAATAAACTAATCAGCAGGTTGGAGCTTCTATGAAAGTAATACAAGAACACTTATAATAGTGTGTCATTGTACCATGGCTGTTTACAAATCCTTTGAAAATTACCTTATGCCCCAGAAAAGTATTTAATTACTAAACAGTGCAATACCTTTGTAAACACAAACCTTTCAGGGTAGTTTCCATAAATTAGCATGATTGAACCACACAACTATTCATTCTTGAAGATTATAGCATCAGGAAAAATACAGCTTGGGCCCCACAGGAGTCATCAGCCACTTGCTTGAGATACATCAAGGAGATCTTGAGAGAATTGCTGATTTAGACATATACCTCAATCATACATTGTTTGTGGTCCCAGAAAGCCAAGGTGTCATCCATAAACTAGAAGAAACTATTAACATCAAACCCATTCAGCAACTTAAATACTCACGGGACCTCAATATGCCATATGCAAAATATTTCTTCATTAATGTCTCATTAATCTCCTAAACAATAAAGGAAATGCTTCGCAGTATGGCACAGCCCTAGAGGAAATGCCTAGAAGAAATGACTGGGAGTAATTAAACACTGCCTTAGATCATCTTTCATCAAAATACTTTTTTTACTAACTACAGCGGCACCATACCTTCTCAGCAAGGCCTGTGGCCTCAGGTAACAACAGATCACAGTCTCCATTTGCTTTGGACATTGCTATGGACATTTCTAAAACAAGTTGAAAAATTAAACCTGAATAGGCTGAATTGCAATAGATGTTCACATCCCAAAATAATAATGTGATCATACAATCATAACACTTAATGTCTCCAGGACCGTGTCTGGTGACCCCTGCACTAAATTACTGAGGATCACACAACAATGAAAATATAACAATTCTAAAATATGTGTGTATTTGATGTCCTCAATTATCATAGTCTGAAGCTAATAATCTGAGTCTTTGCCCATCATACCACACATTTCTTTGATATCTGTAAACTCTGACTGTCCAAAATCTGTAGACTTTAAAATTACATGGAATGTAGAAATACAGTGCTCAGCGTAAATGAGTACACCCCCTTTGAAAAGTAACATTTTAAACAATATCTCAATGAACACAAAAACATTTTCCAGAATGTTGACAAGACTAAGTTTTATATAACATCTGTTTAACTTATACATGAAAGTAAGGTTAATAATATAACTTAGAGAACAAAATTTTCAGTTTTACTCAAATCGGGTGATGCAAAAATGAGTTGTTATTTAACCCCACTGAGGGTAAGTCTCTGGAGCAAAGCTAAATTTTAGGTGACTACAAATGTCTAATTTAACAAGAATTTCAACCACAGGTGAGTCTAATTTGATTCATTACACAGGTGACAGTTGACTTGGGATAAAAGGGTTATTGTTACTTAATGGTGAGTGGGGAAAACCCTTCCCATGGGTTCATACTGTCAGCAATGGCACCACATGGGTTTGTTTTAAGAGAAATGTCACAAGACCTGAGAATTTTGTAGATGGTTTTTTGGAAATAATTTTTGCATTACACAAGAAAGGTGAAGGCTACAAGAAAATATGTTTGATCAGCAAAGCTTTACATTATCAGTCAGAATACTGAGGGTAGCAAAAAGTGGTACAAACATTTAAAAAAGATGGAACTGCAACCATCTCACAGAGACGTCCAGGTTTTTTTGTTCACGGAAGTTTAACACACTTGTCAGGAGCGAGGATAGTTGGGATTCTGGGGATGGTGAGAGGGAGGGTTGAGGGTGTTTGAGAAAATCGATTGGAAAGGGATGCAAGTTCACTGCAGTTATCTAAAGAAAGTAGAAAGCCAAACTGGGGTGACTATTTTCCGTGACACAATACGGCGTACACTGCAGAGGAATGGCATGCATGGGTGCCGTCCACGAAAGAAGCCTCTCCTAAAGCCCAGGCACAAAAAAGCCCGCCTAGAGTTTGCCAGGGGCCCATGCTGACAAAGATGAAGACTACTGGACTCTACTCTGGAGTGATGAGACCAAGATAAATGTTTAGGAACTGATGGCTTCAAAACTGTATGGCATCGCAAAGGTGAGGAATACAAAGAAAAATGCATGGTGCCTACAGTGAAACATGGTGGTGGCAGTGTCCTTATGTGGGGCTGCATGAGTGCTGCTGGTGTCGGGGAGCTGCATTTCATTGATGGCATCATGAATTCACAAATGTACTGCTCTATACTGAAAGAGAAGATGCTACCATCACTCCGTGCCCTTGGTCGTCGTGCACTTTTCCAACAGACAATGATCCTAAACACACATCTAAGGCCACTGTTGGATTTCTGAAGAAGAACAGGGTGAAATGATTCAGTGGCCAAGTATGTCTCCTGATCTAACCCAATCGAACACCTATGGGAATTCTGAAGAGACAAGTTGAGCATCACTCTCCATCCAGCATCCAATCTCTAAAAGAGGTCATTCTTGAAGAATGGAAAAAGATAGATCTGGCAAAATGTCGCCAACTTGTTCATTCCATGCCTAGAAGACTTGGTGCTGTCATTAAAAATCATGGAGGCCATACAAAGTACTAGATTTAGTAGTTTTTGTTGTGGTGTGTACTCATTTTTGCATCACCCTAATTTGAGTAAAACTGAAAAATGTGTAATCTAAGTTATATTATTAACCTTACTTCATGTTATAAGTTAAACAGATGTTATATTAAACTTAGTCTTGTCAACATTTTGGAAATGGTTTTTGTGTTCATTGAGATATTGTTTAAAATGTTACTTTTCAAAGGGGGTGTACTCATTTACGCTGAGCACTGTAAGTGTTTTTCATTACTGACAATAATGCCTTTAATAATAAAAAAAATCAGGTTTATCCTGCCTTAGTAGTGGAAATATTGCCACTTTTCATGAATGTAAATTTTGTGCTATACCAAAGTGAATGATCAAATTTGACTTTTATTTCCTTATATTTTGGATGCTGTATCATCCCGTACATTGCAAAAGTCATCTTTAAAAATGTTATACTCATTACTATCACAGTCAGTAAATTCAGTTTTTAGGGTGAACATCTTCCTACAATTACCCTTCACTCATGTCCTTCCACTAATTACCCAGTCTCACTCCCAACTCGTCACATATTGAAGCAGGACCATTTTGGCATCGCTTTTTGACCCTCAAGGTACCCCTTTAGCATCACTTTTTGACGTGAAGGGTCCTCCGTTGTTTTCAGTTGTTTGTCTTAATTTAATGGTTTGCATGCATTTGTAATAAAAATAGAAATAATTGTAAATGTAAATAGAAATAATTTATATAAATGTTTACTTTCATTGGAGCACCTAACCCCACCCCTGCCCCTAAACCTACCCACCTCTGAACAATATTAAACACACACAGGCAAATATAAGTGCAGTCACAGATATTTATTGCAAAAACTGACCATAAAAAAGCAGTATAAAAGTATTACAAACAAGTTGTGTTGCATTCCAAGTCTTCTGAAGCCATACGAAGTCTTTCTGCGAAGAAGTAAAACACAAGGTTTTAATCGCTGAAAATGATCCTGCTCGGTTAACGCGCTCACACATCTTATTCAAAAATATACTCCCGTCCCGTAGCATGACGCAATTGGTCATGAGACACACAAGAGCCAATGGCATTTCACAACCAAAGCTGACATAAGGCTTCTTCTGGTGGCATTTTTTGAATTCGCGCACAGACTGCAGCAGCACACAGGAAGTCTTTACGGCAGATGGAGACGGCGATAGCGTCTGTTCCTCTCACAAATCAATCGTTTTGCCTCTGAAGACTTGGAATATTAATACTTTTTAAAATAAATTATGATGGTAGTTGTATCTGCCTGCTATATCTTGTGTTTTATTGACAGATGGTAGGTTTAGGGGCAGGGGTTTGGTTATGTGCTCATAAATGTATAAATAATGTAATATAAATAAAACAGTTTTGAGTGTTTACATTGAAAAATCACACCCCTACATATATGCAATAATGACAATGTTTTACCCAATATATAATTTAATTATGACGATAAAATTCAGCGTCGGCATATTGACGCTAAGGATTTTCTATTTAAAACAACGGAGGACCCTTCACGTCGAAAAGTGTCGCTAAAGGGGTACCTTGAGCGTCAAAAAGCAACGCCAAAATGGTCCTAACCAAGCTTCAGTATGTGACGAGTTGGGATGAGACTGTGTTGCTAATTAAGTTAAGATGAATTGGACTTTGTAGTTTAAACAAAGCCTGTACACAGAAATTAAGATTGAGGAAGTCTTTTTGTGGTCTTTTTATCCTTCAAAGCAGTGTTTCTCAGTGCTGTTCCTGGATGCCCTCAAACTGAATTTTTAGCTCAAGCAGCTACTAATGAGCTGATTAACTGGTGATAATGATGCAATCCAAAATTTGAAGCATTTAGATGCCTGTGGTTATGTTTTCAAGGAGGTATGACTTGAAAGGAAGTTAGGTTTACATCTCAGTTCTGATCCTTTGCATTTAAGCCTCCGTGCACATGCTTCACAAGCACCAAAAACCATCACTGTCCTTATGCTAAAAAAGTGAGTGTGGTTTTTTTAAGTTGCGCTTTACTTTGAGCAACCTGCACGTCTCTGTAATTTATCTGAGTAAACAGAGCTTGGTGTTCGCAGGTTCTGCGCCGCATTTTGATCACACTATGGTGACAGGGATCACCTGTGGACGAGAGGGAGAGATAAGAGCTTGTTAGACGCAGTGAAGCTGCAGGACTCGCCCCAGCATACCAATGCTGCAGGACAAATAACTTCTCAAGGTAATTCTATTCCAAGGTCTCAAAGCAACAAGCTCTCGGCAACTGTAATTAGCTCAGATAATGCTGATCATTGATTCCAAAAACATTGCTTGAATATCCATTGGAACACTAGCCCTTTATTGACTGTGGTATTGACTGTCTCCCTGTGTAAATTTAAATAGACACAGGGTTATAATAACGAATGTGTCCACATATAAAAAAAAAAATATATATATATATAGGGAATGAGGCCTTGTTGAGTAGCGTTAGTGTGTTGTCGTCATGTCCAAGAGATGCTGTGGTAAGACTTTAATATAGGGACCAACTCTCACTATTAACTAGTTGCTTATTAGCATGCCTAATAACATATTGACTGTTTATTAGTACTTACAAAGCACATATTCTGCATGACCATATTCTACATCCTAATTCTACCCAATAGCTAAACTTAGCAAGTATTAACTATTAATAAGCAGCAAATTAAGTGTTATAGTGAGGCAAAAGTCATAGTTGATGGTTTGTTAATAGCGATAATTAGACCTTAAAATTAAGTGTGACCAATGCTGTTTTTCAGAACTACTATATTGTCACACATGCAGCTCCTTACGTTTGCAGACATAACCGACTGTGTTTATTCAAATTCGAAATAAGTTTTACCTTATTTGTATTTGACTGTTGATTTCTGTGCTTTGAGTCAATTCACTTGGAAAACTCTGAAAATCAGAAGTTTAAACTGACAGGGCTTTAAAAAAAAAGAATAAACCTTTCATGATGTGCAGCAAAAGAAAAAACAGCTTCACAAATTAGTGAAGTGGCTTTAAGAAAAGAGCTAGAGCAGTGGAAATTCCCATTTCCACCATCAGGGCAATAATTAAGAATTTCCAATCAACATAAAATGTTATAAAACTGCCTGGAAGAGGACATGTGTCTATATCGCCCTAATACACGGTGAGGAGGAGAGTTTGAGTGGCTAAAGACTCTTCAAGGACCACAGCTAGAGAATTTCAGAAAATAGTTGAGAGTCTGGTTCAGAAAACCTTAAAAAATATGGTCAAACATCACCTACATCACCACATGTTGTTTGGGAGGGTTTCAAGAAAAATTATCCTAGCTCATCCAAAAACAAACTCCAGCATATTCAGTTATTTTCACAGCCTTCTTTGATCATATTGAACAAGGGTGTCAATAATTCTGACCACGAATCTAGGTAAAGAATAAAAATAAATAAACAAATAAATAATAACAATAAAGTAGTCATTGTAGTGTATTTTCTTTGCATGATACAGTATGTAAAACACTCCGTTTTACTTTGTACACATTTTTACTAATAATTTAATTTGGTTGAAAATAGCTCCTTATTAATTATCCTGTGAAATCAATGACTTTGCATCCACTGAGTTGCAGACAAATACAAGCAGTCAAACTAAATTTTGAAAGCCTGCATATTGGCATTAGGCCCAAAAAATTTGTTGTGCACCATGTTTTTAAACTGCAAAAACATCTTCTGTTTCTAGGGTGTTTAACTGCAAATAGATACTTCACACATACCAGCCTCTCTTGGTCTATTATAAAGGTGTGAACGAGTAACGTCTCGGTTGCCTATGTCAGAGGTTCTCAATTCCAGTCCATCGCGCCCCCCAGCTCTGCATATTTTGCATGTCTCTCTTTGTTAACACACCAAATGATTCAGATAATCAGCTTGTTAAAGTGCGCTCCATGCATGAACTGTGTTCCGATTGACATGCTCCCTACACAGGGTCCATTGCTCCCTACTCCCTGAGCAGGGGAAATCCGCTGAAGTTTACTTTATTTCGGAAACATTCATTCATGGATTTCACAGCGCTGTCGTAACGTCTTCACGCACGGACGAGTGTGACATCATATAAACCTCTGTAAATATAATACAATTTTAATTCACGTCTTGCACACTTCAATGCACTTTGAATGGAATAATATGTTCGCTTCGAACTGGAATCATGGCGGAATATCCTGTGATGTCCACTTGTTGCAAATAACATGGCATATAGCACTTACCCAACAAAATTGTTCGAATAGAAACAAACATCTGAAGCGATAAGAGTAACATACGAAATATGCAGAGCGAGGGGGCAAGGACTGGAATGAGAACCGCTGGCCTATGTAACCCTCGTTCCCTGAAGGAGGGAACGGAGACGTCACGTCGGATGACCTACGGAATTGGGATCTCGCCAGAGAGACCAATCCACTTCGAGTGTAACTAAACGAGCCAATGGATATTGGCATGCGGTAATTCACATACAGCTGCCACTGATCACAACGTGAATATAAGAGGCAGCAGGTGGTTCGCATTAATTCATGCTTTTGCTGAGGAGCCAAGCTGGTGACCCGGCAGCTCAGCGGTGGTACAGCGACTGTGGCGACGGGATGTGACGTCTCCGTTCCCTCCTTCAGGGAACGAGGGTTACACATGTAACCACAACATTCCCTATCAAAGCTGCCCCTTCAAGTGCCCTGTGTAGGCCTCATGATCCTTCCTATAAGGCAGACAATAGGACCGGGCTCTACACAGAGAAGGTCAACTACTGTTGTTCCTTGAGCAACCCAAACAGTAGGACTTGGATAACACTGGGAAGCGTGCCCTTCCACTTGGAAGAGGCACACTGTGGAGTCACCTCCTCCAAAAGAGGTTAAGTGACATTTAGACATGTGAAGTAACCCCGTAGGGCCCTATTGCACATGGAAGTCTCTGAGATGGCTTAGGCTGCATCATTAGAGATGGCATAATATGCTCTGCCAGGGGAAACACGGCTTTAATAAGCATACTATGGAATACACATGGAATCCCGGCAGGGACTCTCATATGGGCACTAGCCCCACACCAGATTTCAAGAATTCATTGGCTGAAAGGCCTGGCAGAGTGGTGGAGGACTCGACAGGGTTTGCCTGGTTAAGGAACTCTCTGGAGAATTAAGCGTAAGGACGCCGCAAGCCGACTCTGAGCCAGACCTCTCAGTGCCACTACCCGTTTGAGGTGAGAACACAGGAGGAAACTGGTTCGACACGTAGGCTATAAAACCTAGAGAATGTGTTGGGAGTTGCCCAACCCGCGGCTCTAGAGTTCTATCCACGTACTGTCGCAGTGTGCGTACAGGACAGAGCAAAGCAAGGGCTGGGCCATGCATTGTCATGCTGCAACATGAGGTGATGGTCGTGGATGAATGGCACAGCAATGGGCCTCAGGATCTTGTCACGGTATCTCTGTGCATTCAAAATGCCATCAATAAAATGCACCTGTGTTCGTTGTCCAGAACATACGCCTGCCCATACCATAACCCCACCACCACCATGGGCCACTCGATCCACAAAGTTGACATCAGCAAACCGCTCACCCACCCATACACGCTGTCTGCCATCTGCCCTGTACAGTGAAAACTGGGATTCATCAGTGAAGAGAACACCTCTCCAAAGTGCCAGACGCCATCGAATGTGAGCATTTGCCCACTCAAGTCGGTTACAATGACGAACTGTAGTCAGGTCGAGACCCCGATGAGGACGACAAGCATGCAGATGAGCTTCCCTTAGACGTTTCTGACAGTTTGTGCAGAAATGCTTTGGTTATGCAGACTGATTGTTGTAGCAGCTGTCCGGGTGGCTGGTCTCAGACGATCTTGGAGGTGAAGATGCTGGATGTGGAGGTCTAGGGCTGGTGTGGTTACACGTGGTCTGCGGTTGTGAGGCCGGTTGGATGTACTGCCAAATTCTTTGAAACGCCTTTGGAGACAGCTTATGGTAGAGAAATGAACATTCAATTCACAGCCAACAGCTCTGGTGGACATTCCTGCAGTCAGCATGCCATTTGCACGCTCCCTCCAAACTTGTAACATCTGTGGCATTGTACTGTGTGATAAAACTGCACATTTTAGAGTGGCCTTTTATTGTGGCCAGCCTAAGGCACACCTGTGAAATAATCATGCTGTCTAATGTGAGGTGGATGGATTATCTCGGCAAAGGAGAAGTGCTCACTAACAAGGATTTAGACAGATTTGTGAACATTATTTGAGAGAAATAGGCCTACTGTGTACATAGAAAAAGTCTTAGATCTTTGAGTTCAGCTCATGAAAAATGGGGGCAAAAAAAGGGTTGCGTTTATAATTTTGTTCAGTATATTTACCAAGGATGCCAATATTTTGCCAATACTTGTCACACATTTTTTTTTCTTATATTAATCTGATAATTATTAAAATAAATATATTTTGTGTTGTCCTATATATTTTATTCCTTTTATACATTTAATTTATATTTGTGACTATGTGTGAATCCTCCTGGTATTTTATTTATGCTGCTATTTATGCATACAAAGATAAAGCCCTGAAAAAAATTTAATAATAATCCTACTAGTTAATGATCGACTAATGGACTTTGGTTGTTTGTAAGAAAAATAATCTATATGAACCAAATGCTGTCAATTCAATTCTCTGCTTATCAAAGGTGATTTTGAGTAAGCTAAGTGCTGGTTAAGATCCTTGCCGCTCGGGTGAGCATTCAAGGAAGCAATTGTATTAGAGCTTTAAAACCTTACTTGAATGTTCACTTGTGTTCTTATATACCCCCTTTTAATCAGATCATAGCATTCAAATGAATATAAAAAAATGTGTCCATGATAAGGCAATAGACTATAGCAATGTAAATCATTAAAGCTGTAATCATATATTTGTCCTCCATAATGGTTCAAAGATTTGTCCTTTGACTCTTTTACAGTCCGACTGAGCAAATATCTGCTTTTTGGCAAACAATTTACAGTGTACACAGAGCGTCAGCATATCTCAGAATTATCAGAGCTGGAGTGTGCTGTGTAAACTGACCTTGTTATTGAACCTGCTCTCTCTTCGTCATGCAAACATGCAGCCTCAGTCAGTCTGCATTAAACGCCTGGTAATAGGTGGAATGACTGACATTAAAAGCTTTCTGGGCCTTGATGCCTCAATAGCTTTTCATTAGAGCTCTGCATTCAGATTCACATGAAAGTAATGGTGTCTTTAAGTGCACCATAGCTTTTCCAAGACTTCTTTTTAGAAACAGTTCATGTTCAAAGTACTTGTAGGCTATCACGTTTTTTTTCTCTCTCACAACATCAAAATACCTAAAAGCCTTCTACAGTGATCAGTTTGTGTGTCCACAATCATATTCACTCTGAATGACAACCTACAGACAATATCACTGCACATTTTATCATCTTTGAATCATTGTAAATGATTCACTCCACCAATGTGTACAATGCAAGCGACACAAAACCCCCAGAGGTCCCTTCTCTTTATTCGCTTGGTGTACTGTATGCAAATTAACAGATTTCAGAGTTCCCTCATTACAGATAGTGCTAATGAGAGTCAGGTAATAAAGCATGTACTTGTCAGGACTGGCCAGAGCAATGTTGATAAATAGTCCCAATTAGGCATCACCTTCACAGGGTGACCCCCTGTGTATTGTGAGTTTAATTTGCATTGAGCAGTCACGATATGGTATTCAAGACACATTGTACAACACGAGTTAAGCATAGTAAAATAAATATTTAAAACAAGAAAGAAAATTGTTGTAATTGCATTGTTATAACATTGTTATTCATGTATAACTCACTCCAGTACTCATATAACATGATTGCAAAAAAAAATAAAAAAAATAAAAAATAAATCATATTATGTATTAATATAGAACCAACTACGTTTATGGTATATTTCCACATACTGGAAAAAAAATTATAGCCTGAATGCACTGTAAGTCGCTCTGGATAAAAGCGTCTGCTAAATGCATAAATGTAAATGTAAATTTACTTTTGTCGTCCATTATGGGTAACACTTTAGAATACTGTTTCTTACTTACTGCATAACTAATAAGGAATTATTGAAGAACTAACAGGTAATTATTCATTAACACTCAACTCACTACTGTTAACTACCAAGGAAGATGTGTTAACTAATCAAGGTTCAAGCTTCTTTTATTCGTCACATACTCAATTATACAGGATATAATCAGTAGTGAAATGTAAAATAATCAGTAGTGAAATGTAAATCAGTATGTAAATCAGTATGTAATACAATTTTATGATTGTGTTAAGTAACAGTTAGCTAATCAATAACTAATGTATTATGTCATACCTCCTGAATAACTACTATCAATTATCTACTAGTTAAATTTCAAGAAAAATAACTATGAAGTAACTACTAATGAACAGCCATGCACAATTACATTAAGTTGTGACCCTTTCATATAAATGTTATTAGCAGGAGTAGTAGTAGCAGTATGAAAATGCAATATAAATAAATGCAATACATTTTACAGATGTTTTTCTTGTGTAGTGAATTGTTTTGTGAGTGTGTTTTGTAAGAAATCAGCTTCCGATAGGAACCTCACCACCACTCCAGTGCCATGTGATAACTTACCTTAGTTTTTATATTTTATATTTTGCCTCCTCAACATATACCAGGACTGAAGGAAAGTGAAAATACAGATAACCCATTACTAATCAATAAAGAATATTAAAATAATTATGCAGGACTTATTTTGAACCTGGAACAATAGGCCTTTTCTAAATTGAAAATATTGGAAACCCATTAGTAATTATTAGATCATTCTACAAGAATTACTTAGAACCTGAAACAGTATTCTAAAGTGAAAATATAGGGAACCCATTAGTAATTAATAAATAATTATACAATAATTCTGCTGGACTTATATCGAACCTGAAACAGTAAGCCTGTTCTAAAGTGAAAATATAGTGAAACCTTCAGTAATTAATAAATAATGAATTACTCATGCGGGAGCTGGGCTCAGGGAAACTGCAGTTAACACAACACACAAACTACCCAAGACTAAAAAACAAAACAAAAAAACTAATATGACCCAACAGCTTCATCCCAGTGTTTCGGAAAATAAATAAATAAAATAATTAATAAATAAACAAACCACAATTTTACAGAGTGTACTGTATCTGTAGTAAGTTGAATAGTTATGTCAAGACAGTGGAGTTGGGGTTCTTTTCCAAAGCAGATTTCCTACAGAACATGTGCACAAGGAAATTATTTACCATACAGGCAAAAACATAAGGGGTGAGAACCAGAAAGGCGTAAATTACATTTCACCAAGGTCCAGGAGGCCCTTTACAAGAGGGCCAAAACAAAAACTTACCATAGGTTAATCCGAGTTTGTGCACTGATTTCAATCGTTTATAATACAAAATTGTATACTCATGGATGACAGTATACTTTTGCCAGTATAAAGAGCTCATCAAGTGCTTCCATTGTGTATATATAAATATATATATAATATATATATATATATATATATATATATATATATATACATCACATATATATATATATACATACATATATATATATATATATATATATACACACAGTGCCCTCCATGAGTATTGGATCAGTAAAGACAAACTTGCTCTGTTGGCTGTGGAGTCAAGACATTTGCAAATATGATTAAAAGATGAATATGAGACAAAACTACAGAATGTCACATTTTATTATTAGCCGTTTCAACACATACATGTTTTACCAAATAAAAAGAACAGCACTTTTAGAGTCCATCCCACTCATTGATGTGAGCATAAGTATTGGGACAGTTGAACATAAGGCATATATAAAAGATTAAAAGCTATTATTTAGTTGCAGATCCCTTGCGCACAATCACAGCAGTGAGTCTGTGACCCATAGACATCACCAGACTCTTGGTCTCATCCTTTGAAATACTTTTCCCAGCCTTTAATGCAGCCAATTCCAATTGTTTCTTGTTTTGGGGAGTTTCTGCCTTTGCTCTTATCTTCAGTTGGTGCAAATCATGTTCAATTGGATTTAAATCTGGAGATTGACTTGGGCAATCTAAGACTTTCAATTTCTTTGCCCTTATAAATTCCTTGACTGAACTGGCAGGGTGTTTTGGGTTATTGTCCTGATGCAATATGAAACACTTCCCAATGAACCTGGTGGCATGTTCTTGAATATTGGTATGCAAGATAGTTTTGTACCCTTCCAAATTCATTCTGCTACTGTCATCATACATTAAGTCATCAGTAAAGTTGAGAGGGGATGTTCCAGAGGCAGCCATGCATGCCCATGCCATGACAACAACCTGATTATTATAGTGACTATTTGCGTATAACTGTTCATTAGTATTGAATAGATAATTAATAGTAGTTATTCAGGAGGTATGACAGAATAAATTAGTTATTGATTAGCTAACTGTTACTTAACACAATCATACAAATTGTATTACATACTGATTAACACATCTTCCTTAGTAGTTAACAGTAGTGAGTTAAGTGTTAATGAATAATTACCTGTTAGTTATTCAATAATTCCTATTAGTTATGCAGTAAGTAAGAAACATTATTCTAAAGTTTTACCCCATTATGATATATAATGTAATATCTCACACTGGTTTTAGACATAGTTTGATCTTAAGTACATTTATATTGTTAGATGTTTTATTCATAGTGTGGAATGTAGATGCCTACACCACTTTTTAAAAGTTTGAAATAAAAGCTTCTAAATACATTTTTAAATCTGTCAACTGACATTGGTGTTCAATCTTATGCTAATATTGACCCATTGAGGATATACCAGAGTTAAGCTCCCAGAAAATAATGGCAATTTGGATTCCCTTTTTTATCTATATAAAGTAAATGTAGTTGATGGTTACTTAAACTTATCATAATTTAAGACAACTTATAGTAATGGAGGTTTTGACAGGTCCTTTCTAAAAAAAAGGGGGTGGAGGGGATTGGATATGAAGGTGGAAAGAAAAATTACACAGACTGCTGCAGTGCAGTGACGTGGTTAATTAAAGGTCTGGCATGTGTTTATTATGCAGGTTATTGCAGTGTGAGCTTTGGAGACACACTACATAAGACAGTGCATTTGAGTTGGTTGTACTGAGTTGTGCATTATGAATATGACAGCTGTCAACAAAGACAGTACTGACAAAGGCTTTATTTGACAATATATAACAACTTCCTTTAAAAATTACATTATTTTTAAAAATAAGAAAAAAACAACAACAAAAAACAGCAAAACAAACAAAACAAAAAACTCACAAGCTATATTTTCAATGTGATAGGGCTCAGGTTTCATGCAACAGGACATTTTATCCCCATCCAAACACAAATTAGCTATTCAATTAGTGATGATCATATAGATTTGAAGTAGTTGCTGATGTACTATAGGCTCTGATTCTATGAAAGGAAAATAACCAACATAAAAAAGGCTCTTGCAAAAATGATCGACATTTAATTAAAAAGCAGAAATCACATTTTTAGCATTTATACAGTATACATGAACATCCACTTTACAAGAAAATGGAGCAGTTATCTGGTTCCCTTTCGAGATTACACTCGTACTGCATCAAAGACGCTGTATGGGAAAAAACTTTTTTTCTCTTCAACTGAAGCCTATTTCAATCACACAGTTATGACTGCATGTTGCTTGGTTCATCTAGGATAAGAAAATTAACCAATCGACGGTTTACCGAGCGAGCCAATGGCTATTCAGCCCGCCATAGCCCGCCAAAAGGGGAGGGGGGTCTGGCTATATATTCAGCCGCTCTAGCCACTGCAACTCAGATTTCTTCTCTTCAGCGACGAACTCCCTTCTTCGCTGACTTTTCGCTGACGCCGGGATCCGCCGTTGAAACGCCTCAGCAGCCGGATTGGACCTCTCGCAGCACCCACGAATGGCCCAGCCTTCCGCTCTATGTTTTTCCCCCAATCGCTCTGCTACCGCAGGTACTCAGACAAGTCAGGGAACGACAGCACAAGCTTCTCTTAATAGCCCCCCTCTGGAGGAACCAACCGTGGGTGTCAGAATTATTCCAGCCCATTATTCCACGGCAGCTCCGTGGCCAATCCCCCTGAGACAGGACCTCCTTTCTCAAGCGAACGGCACGATATGGCATCCACGGCTCTCTGTCAACCCTGCTTGCCTGGAATTCGGGCCTAACGACTCCAAGGTCGTCCTGAAACCAAGGCTGGGTTATGTATCTAAGGTGCTTTCCACTCCGTTTAGAGCCCAGGTCATAGCGCTTTCCACTTTTTCTCCCCCGCGGGCAGCCAGGAATCCCTGCCCTGCCCCATCTGGGTCCTGAAAATCTATATTGAGCGTTCTGCCTCATACAGAAAGTCAGAACAGCTTTTTGTTGGCTTCGGTAACCGCGCTAAAGTTGGACCTGTTACGAAGCAGATAATATCTAGGTTGCTATTGGAGGCTATAACATTAGCATACTCCTCCGGGGTCAGAGCCCACTCCACCAGAGGCATCGCCTCTTCCTGGGCGTGGTCCAGCGGGGTGTCCATGTCAGACATTTGTGAGGCGGCCGGCTGGTCCTCGCTGTCCACATTTGTAAGGTTTTACAACCTGGATGTCCCTGCGGTGCAGGCCACAGTCCTTTCTGCTTAATAGCATTTTTTCGGGTTCACTTGACCAACACTGTTCAAGCTCCCTCTTTTGCTTGGTCTGTCCATAGACTATATTGACACCAAGTATCCTTATGGGACGACACCCGAGCCATGGATGACCTTCTAGGTTCACCCTGTGCTTGGTGTATTCTACGGACTCCCCTGGGTCCCACGTGAGTCTTGGGTTCGAGTCGTTCCACATCATAGCACGGCGTGATTGGACTGGTTCCCATACAGCGTCTTCGACGCAGTATGAGTGTAATCTCGAAAGGGAACGTACTCGGTTACTATCGTAACCTTGGTTCCCTGAGATATGGGAATGAGTACTGCGTTCCTGGCCGTGCTATGGACGGCACGCCTCGATTGCTTCCTTCGAAGGAATCTGAGTTACAGTGGCTAGAGTGGCTGAATAGCCATTGGCTCGCTCGCCGCTGCCGTCGATTGGTTCATTTTCTTACCCTAGATGAACCAATCAATGTGCAGTCATAACTGCGTGATTGAAATAGGCTTCAGTTGAAGAGGAAAATAGGGTTTTTCCCATACAGCGTCTTCGACGCAGTACTCGTTCCTATATCTCAGGGAACCGAGATTACGATAGTAACCGAGTACGTTTTCCTTAACAATTAACTTTAGTGATCATTCTGTCAGAGCCATCCATCCACTCGATTTCCTACACTGGTTATGTATATTTATAGTATATTCCATATAAGAAAGCATGTGCAGTTTCCTTGTAAAATTTAATTACTAAACCTACTAAAGACAGGTGAAATAACCTAACTGTCTTCAATGAAATAAAATAGTCATTGTTCAGTCCATGTAACATTGGTGTGTTAAACACAATTTGAAAAATGAAATGCAGGATGTCTATTTTGCTCATCATTACTGAGATGAGCAGCTAAAGGCCAAGAACATCATTTAAATACAGTCATGCTGGTAATTAACTGAATGTACCTGCTATCAACCTTCAGCACTTGCCCGATTGCCCGCTAAAGCTAAGCAGGGTTAAGACTGGTCACTACCTGAATTGGAAACCTACTAATAGAAACCTGAAGGGCCTATTTGTAAGGAAAAGGGCAGCGTGGACACTGTACCTAGCCTACATACATTTTTGAAATGCATGGAAAATAAAAAAATAATGAAAAATGTTTGGTTGAAATATTCCTTTAAATCACAAGGTAATGACTGCATCCTACTAAGTAGCATTTGGCAGCAAGCATCACTATGAATTGTAAAGCTATTTGATTCACTACATTTCTCACAGTAGAGAGATGTTGGTGGAGTTTATTTTTAAATAGTAGCTTTCGTAGCTTTCACGTAGCTTTCAGCGGCAGACCTGTATTTTGTTGATTAAGTAGCACTTCAGCGATGATGAATTCTATTTTCCTTCACAAAATTTTACCAATTATGTCTGTGCTGAATAGTTTTACTTAAGAGCCATACAGTGCATGACTCTTAACAGTATGATTATTACAGTTTAAAAATAAAACTTTCTGAATATTGTATCTGAAAATTGAGATATTTATTCAATAATTTAATTATAAACAGAAAATAACTATAAATAAATAGGCCTACTGGAGAAATGTAATATGAGAGCGGGATCTGAGCGGGATTTGGTTTACCGGTGAGCGGAATATTATCAGAGCGTTTGCTTTGGCCGTGAGCGACTGAGCGTAGTGCACGCCCACAAAGCAGTAATATTGAGCTGAGCGTCACACCGCTCCGCTTCGCTCACATGCTCTGGTTGCAGCCATTAAAAAGTTCAGCTTTGGTTCTTAATAACAAAGTGGTTATATTTCTATTCGTTTCTTTATTAAGTTAATTTAGAAACATGATTGGAACATTTTATGTTTGTTAAATTCAAGTTGTATTTTTTTTAAATACCAAGCAGCCAGCGCCAGACAGTGAGTTGAGAATATGTTTGATCAGTTTAGCCATCTCAAATAAACACGATTTGAGACATAAAAAAAACTGCATGCAGTTCACAATATAAATAAAAATGTAAGATAAATGTGTGATAAATATAAAATCGTTTGTGCTAAAAGTGGAAGCTGAAGGCACTTTGAAGGACATGGAGGTGCTAGCCAGATCACTTGCATTTTTTTTCTTAATAATTAATTTTTCCTCATAAAGGTAAGAGTATACATCATTCAGAGCTGCAAATAGTTGTATTTGTGTGCACTCACAATATCAACAAAACGTTTAGTAAAATAAAGAAAACAAACAGGGTGTCTTGATTTTGAGCAGGAGCTCAGCAAGTAGCTACTTGCCTCACTGATATGATAAATATTTCTAGAATGCTATAAAATACTATACTTTACAACGAAATAAGTCAAATCAAAAATTAAAATTCTTTCATTAGCCTATGTAATCCATAAAGATGCATTTCTCCCTAAAGGCTCGTCCAATGAGGAGATATGGGGAGTCAGGATCGTCAAACTTAATACTATTTTATTTTTGTTTTGTTTTGTTTTGTTGTTTTGGGCCGCTGTGCCAAGATAGTGTTTGCATGTAATACAAATAGCCTACAGCGGTATTTTAGTGTCACACTGAAAAATTACTAAATAAGATTAACTTCATACTAATTTAATAAAGTCAAAATTATGATAATAAAATTATATTATATTGCGTGAAATTAATGTGAAAATTACACCCCACAAAAAACAAAAATTCAGTTTGTAGCATCCAACCTGTTGTTCTTAACACGAAAATCAGCAATAACACAACAGGCTTATAGATATATGATCGAGACATTCGTTTGTATAAATTGTTCAGATTTTTTTTCCAATATGCATTCAAATATTTATTCATGTTTATTTCATGATGCAAATATTAAAGAGGAAAATATTATTGATTATGCAGCTTGAACTGAGGCGAATGTAGTTTACCTCACTACAAATAAAAGAGCACAAAACACATTTATTGTTTGTATTTGATCTCAAAATTTACAGAAAGATGAGACTTTGTGTTATAATAAAAAAAAACAAAGCTTATTGCAATTACTGGGTGGCTTGCAAGCAATAAATTGACTTGAAAACATTAAATATAATTTCCAAACATTTATACCATAATTAAAACAACTTGTGAATAGTCACGTTACGGTATTTACGTCATAAAAATCAACAAGTTAACCGAGTTGGAGCCCATGTCATTTTTGGGGGGATGTATAATTTTTTTGTATATTGGCCCAGGACTGACTTGCTACACCACTGAGTGTTTTGTCATATGACAACAAGACTAAAGAAAATAATTATAGTAGTATGAAACTATACGTTCTAGTGTTTGGAAAGTTTTGGGGATAGGTATTGGTTTCAAAGTTCTGAACAGTAAAGGATAACGATGCATTATGTTATCTTAATTAAGCAAAATTGGTAGCTATTGAACAGAGGTGGGCAGTGTAGTTAGCAGTGTTCAACTTTTAAGTTCAGTGTTGTTCAGGATGGTGAAATACAGCGGCATATAGTCTCTCCTGGCACCCATTACCAGGGGAGTCTGCAGTAGGCTCTGAAGATGCTGAGTTTGATGATTGTCTTGCCATTTGCGATGTTGTCAAGAAAAGGAATGTTTCTTGATTTCTTGAACTCTCTCAAGTTATTTTTTTTTTTATTTTATTTTTTTTAAACAAGACCAGCTTAAGGTTTGACTAAATCTATATTGTCTCTATTCTGGGATACATACATACATTAGTACTCCAAAAAAAGTTAATTATATTTTTTATATCAGTAAGTCTCAAGGGAAATGTCAGAAAATATTTTAAAGATTTGACCACTTAGTATGAAATAAATATATTTACAAGTATTACTTTTACTATAGGTTAATGAAGCAATGAAACTGTGGACAGGAGTATTGTAGATTTTGTTACAGTGTGACAAGAATGCATTCCGTTTTTTTGCATACTTTTCTGAAGAATCAGAAATTAAAGAATTCACATGACATGGAAATCCAAAATATTGAGCATACTTTTTTATTTTTGAGACAGTAATGTTTTCAGGTGGGCATGTGGGATGAAATCAATCTTTGCAACTAGGGCTTTTTAGGTGGTAGATTTCATGCTGCTAGAGGCTCCAGCAGATGGGTGGGGAAAATATCATGGTGATCAAAAGTATGCTTCAATAAATCTATTCTAGCTATGACCAAAATGCAGATAATAGGTTTTATAACAGGAAAGGTTCATGAAATATGGTGTTTCTGAGCAGGGGAGACATTTGGAGAGTTAAGTCATAGCTAAGTTATGTAAAGTCATACTTATATAATAATAATAATTAAAAAGCATTAAAAAAAATAATTATCATAAAAAATAAAATAAAAAAACACTCCACCACACCATCCAAGAAGAGTTCTGTCTGTGGTCATCCTGGAAACACACTCTGGCAGATATTTTCAGTCAGCTTCAAGCAAAATCTCCAAACATACTTGCCAAACTTATATTAAATCTTCAATCTCCATTGCAAAATCTTCATTGGCAAACAAATCAAATAGAACTGACACTGGTGTGCATGGAGATGCTATATGTCTTCTCAGTTTTATTCTAAATCAAATAAAGGCCATCAAAAGGCATCAACTTGTGTTTGACATGCAACCTAGTCTGCATCTCAATTTTTTTGCTGCAGAATCACAGGGGAAACTTGCAATTTATGTAACAGAAAGTAGAGGTTAAGTTTGTCTTCAGGCAGTACTGGGACATGAAAATGACATTTAACCAATACAAGAGAACTAGTCCCACCCTCAGCACCTGAGCGAATATGACTGACAGACAACCCTCAAAGAATTAAGATAAGAAAGAGGGCTGCTGTCAAAATGTCAGCTCAAGGGCTTTTTTTGTACTTTTTTTTCTAAACCGACAGAAATTTACATGCAATTCATGCAGTCAGGAGAACCTCAGGGATTTCTTTGATAGGAATAGATATAAGCCAACACAGATTTGAGATACAGTATTTTCAGAAGATTGAGGAAAATCATAAACTTGTCACAGACTTAAATTGTCTAGAGCAATGACGGATCATCTACTGAATCATTGCATCAAAGCAATACAGCGACTGGCATCTATGCAAATTCAATGTGCTAATGAATTATGAAAAAACACAACAGTATGAAACAACTTGTGAACAAGTGTACTAATGTAAGCTAATGCATGCATCTAAATAAAAAATATCACGGTATTCATTAATGCTTACATCTATGTCTTTTGAAGATAGTTTTTAACTGTTTTTGTCCATTTAGGGTGAACTATCCTTTTAATTTTTATTCATTTTTAAACTGCATTTTTTGTGCTAAAAATACTGCCAAATGAGTCCCATGTTTCCATAATTTTTCATGCCAACTCTGGCATGAAAAAATGAGAGCATGAACTATACAATTGCAGTATCTACCAATAAGTCTTCTGTCCTATAGTGCATTTTTGTTAATAGAAACTTGTGCAGCTAGTCACGCTCTTTTTCACAGCCAAGGCTCAATGTCTCCCACAGAATCTGGGTTTATATAACACTATACTTTATGATGCACTAGATCCTAACAGTCGCCTAACCATGAGACATCAGCTTCAGGCCACACTCAAGATGTGATGGGATGAAAAAAGGTGACCCTGACAAGCTGGCGAAGGGGCTTAGTCATTGACACACATTCACACATGCAGTTGCTTGAGTGTATGGGGGTTAATGCATCACCGGTGACGTTTATTACTGTTATAAAGGAAGGTGTTTACAAATGCAATTGAATTAAATGCACTTCACATTATATGCTACATTTACATGCCTCAGCAAATGCATAAATGTGTTTGAATGGTCTTTATTTTGGCTATAACCTGTGGTTAGTGGATTGCAGCTGAGGTAGTGGTAAAGTATTAGTACCCTCAGGGTAACAGAGTGTTAAAAAAGTGAATCCATTTTATATGACTTTTAATTGTTATAGCCTTTATGGCAATGAAACTAAATTAAACAATTTATTTTAGCATTTATTTAAAACCACCTAATAATTACTTAACTTAGCCCATGGCTGAATAATTACTTTTTATTGTTTTGTTTGACACTATATTAAATTGATGTTTAAGACAAATGAGTATGCATTTGTTAGTAGCTTTTTGAAAATCAAAAGTACTTTCAGGTACTAATTCATCAGATGTTATTTTTTTATATCACTAGTGGCAATTTTAAGCAGAATTAGTCATGTGATTTTTTTTTTTTTTTTTACTTTGCTCCATGACAGCAAAAAGAAAGCATTTGATAAGCATTGTATTTGTTCAAAAGGGAGCAGTGAGGTTTGGACCGCATGCTTTTAATCATTTCAGGCAAATGCTTGACTTGCTTTTCACATATTTTTGGTTTTAAAGCTTTTTTATATCTACTGTATACTTAAAAAAGGCTAATATTATCTGGCATGTAGTTTTAGGAAATGAAACAAATGTAAGATCAGTTGGCAGCAGGGGAAAAGAAAATACAGAGGGAACGAGTGAGAGAGAAACCCCCTTTCCCCTGATCTCTGATTAAATCACTAATATGATGCTTCAGCAGAGTTCATGATATACCTAATACATAATATCAATACCTCTCGCTGCTGCTGAGTTTGCAGACAATATTTGAGTTAATCTGCATGTTTTCTGGTAAGTCTGTCTAGTTTTTGAAAATATAAATGATTCAGCAAATGTTAAAACTCAGATCTAAACATATTAAACCTGTATTATGGCTTTGGAAAGCCTGCTTGTATCTAAATTCTCTCATCAATTCTTTTTCAATGCTTTTTGACTGCACAGATGCTGTAGTTTCTGGGAAGCCGGACCAGTATTAGTAAGTTATTTCTTCCAAATCAATAATGCATTTTCTTTTCTTCTATCTTTTCTTTCGCAGCGGTTACTGCAGAAAACTGAGCTTCACAAAACAAGCAAATAAATAAAGTCTTTCATTAAAGCTTAAATCATTTTAATGTTGTTTTACATGTCATGCTCGCACATCATCACCCTAACAAATAAACAATACAGAAGAAATTCCTCTGTGAGATATGTGTGTTTTTTAGCTCTGTCAGAATGTCAGCGTGTCCTTTCTTTAAACAGCATGATTGAGCCATAGTAATTAATAAGCTATGCAGCTATGTGGATTTCCAAGTACCTTTAAAGAAAAGCTTTGTTTTTCTTTCTGTCAGTTAACCACTAAATAAGGGCTTATTTGAGGACTGACTGCTAATTTATTAAGGAATGCGAAAAATAAATAAATAAATAAATGTGCACTTTGAGTGATGAGGCTGTACATCTTGCAGATTCCTGCCTTTGTAATTGCTCGTTGCGTTTGTGTTGATGCCACTTCAGAAAAACAACAGCACATTCAGAGGATGATGGGTCTGTTCATGGCTGCAGTTCGCACTTAGCAACAAGTGATGTTCAAAGCCATTTGTACTTGTGCATTTTTGCTCTCTCTCTCTCTCTCTCTCTCTCTCTCTCTCTCTCTCTCTCTCTCTCTCTCTCTCTCTCTCTGCTCTCTCTATCTTTGCATATCCTCTTATTGTCATTTTCTTTCTGTGTGCATCTGTAGAAATGTATTCTCATGGAGATTATAGTTTCAGCACATTTCAAAATCATGGCATATTACATCATCAGAACTTCAATCATAAATGTGCATTATTTTCCCCTTGTATTTAGTGCATTTGTGCACCAGTATAACGATACAAAAAGTGTTATTCTGTCTGTGTGATAATACATCTGCTATGCCATCTGAAGCCCATTTAAAACTCAGTCTACGAGGGGGAAGACCCTTACTGCTGACCCAACAGTCTTTTCACTCACAAAAATGAGCCAATGCCAATTCCAGAACATTCTGTTACATATTGTACTATATGCAATTCATTTTAATTTACTCAGACATTTACTTAAATAAATACTTGAATGTAAATGCTAAAATGTTGTTTTATTTTAAGTTATTTTAATCACAGAGCAATTAATGTGCAAATGTCAGTCTCTTCTAGCTTTCACTTTTTGCAAGCAAATTAAATTATGAGTTTGCAAACATTTATCATATAATTATGTGCTATCACTGGCAAGTAGTTAACTGTAAGAGATTCAGCTGGGTTAATTTGCCATATAATATATATACTATTAGGTTTTACTTTATTGAATTTTAGTGCTGTTTTTTCCATCATTATTTCCATCTGAATTTTGTGTGAACTATTATATATATATATATATATATATATATATACTTTTTATTGCTCTTTAACATGCTCCCATTTAGATACCCAGTTTAAAAAGATCTGTCTATGTAGCATTAAAATGCACTATGGATAACATATATGCTACATATATATATATATATATATATATATATATTTATATATATATATAAATCTAATATATATCTGAAGAGAGATATCCATTAGCATTCCCATTCATCTTAATGGCAGTTGTTCAGCTGGTATAAGTCTTTTGTATGTTCAGAGCACTCCAAATATGATCAATGGTGAAACATCTACCATAATATAATGATAGTAAATTATCAAAGAATACCCAAAAATGTTTTATTGACTACTGACTTTATTTTCATTGTCAATATAACAAGTTCTTCAACAAAGAAAACCTCTCTTGTTTTCTTGGAGGAAATGCCTCTTACAGATATGTCAGCATAACAGCAGAACTATACTTTCTGAATTCTGAATGAATTTATAGACTAATCAATATGTGATGAAGTACAATGGTTTGTTGGCTGAGATTGCATCAGTTTCTTTGAACTGTTTATGAAAGCAGTGTTCACAATCATCTTACAGTATATCGATAAACACTGACATTGTTCTCAATAACTTGCACGTCCTTACAAAGCAAAAATAGGCCTTTCTGCCAAACTCTTTCCTCATCTAAAGCTCTCCTCTCTCTAGATATGCTTTTGCAACCATATTTACATTAATTACAAAAGGACATGCACCTTTACAGACAATGTCAGACGCAGGTTGCATTAGCATGAGTCCATTAAACAGTAAAATGTTAACAGGCCAGCCGCAATCATGTTAAAGGGAAATTCCTGGTTATAATACCTTGCCTGTTGCTGTTTTGTTCAGCACAAAACTCACCAGCAGAAAATTAAGTATTCAGAAGAGGAAAATTCAAGGAACTGAAAGAATGTCATGGTTATAAAATTTGACTTGTGAACCCACTCCCACAAAAGCTATCAGCAGCAACCAACATGCCATTTCTGGAATGAGCAAACGCAGAGTATAGCAATAGAGCAGTGTGTATAAAAATAATAGGTTTTTGCCCCTCGCACTGCTGGTAAAAAATCACAGATTCAAACGCATATTACTTGGACATTTATTTCTCATTACCAGCTCATTTTAAATTCACACATTGGAACACAGTTTTGCTTATATTCATAATCTATCTTTACTGACAGCTTTACTTATCACTGCATACCACTGGCGCGCATTAACGACTTCCCCCATTGCATTGAGAGATAGTGTACTTACAGAACACAGTTTTAATTCTGCTGGTTAGAAGTAACCTCTCATTCACCTTGTGAATTCAGAGCACACCGAAGCACCTGATCTGTAGCTTGACTAATAATAGAGTAATTGCACTAGGAATTTGCAGATATGGATAGAATCCTGAAGATTTTTGAAGGAAAAACACAGGCAGTGCATATTTGATTTGATATAGCATGACATGAAATTGATTGGCATGGACTTTTCCTGAACAGCGAAATGCTTGTATTAGACTTTTGTCTCCCTCCGAGTGATATAGTCATTACAAGATACGACTGATAAAAATTACAGCAGATATCTGATTACATGCCTCAGTGACACAATGCACACGCTACAAGATTAAAGGCAAGATTTCCATGTGCCACTAATTTCAGATTCAATAAAACAATACTGAATCTGGCTCACTTGTTTGCAGTGGATTATATTGTTAGCCACTGACAACTCCTTAATATAGTGTAAAGTTGGAAAATTAGACAATTATCATGTACATGAAGTGATCTTTTGATGCTTCTGAAATGGTAATAGCTCTCATTCTAAACAGCTTTACTACAAAATATCATTATAGTTTCAGTAAAACCTAGAAAACAGTGAACTAATGTACTGATACTGGAAACAGAAATGGATTTTAGTAAACCAGCTTTGATGGTGAAGTGACTCTTTGTGTTAGAGTTTAGGGCTCTATATTCCTGTTCACCCCCAGACACCCCCACCCCGCCCTTAATCTCTACCTGTTAAAATTATTTCAAATCTGCTTCATTGTTGATTTTCTGGAGCTCAACCATCCAACTGTCAGCACATTCTCAACAGGTACTTGATATAGTTTTTAACTTTCAAATTGAACGTCTGGTTTGAAGCTTTCAAATTTTAACTTATTTCATAAAAATCAAGTCTTTTTTCTTTCTTGTTAGAATTTTAACAGAACATATAAACGTGACCAGCTATGTTCAGTTGAGAATATTTTCTACTTTTCGCCACTAAGCAAGTTAAGAGACAGAGATATTGAATTTATGATCCGTTCGTTAGAGTTTTCAATTATTATAAACTTGCCCAGTCACAACATTTTTAAAGCTATCCCATGACGTTTGATCACTTTTTTCTTTTGAACGTAGTGAAGGGCTCACATACTGTCCATTCACATTGGCTGCTTTTGGCCTTCATAAACATGTATGGTTTCACTTAAATGGAAGAGATGCATTGTTACTCTAAACACAAATGTTTATTTCTATCCAGGTAAAGATTAACAAATTAGAGACATTTGTGCAGTGAAAACACCAACATAGACACATTTACTAAAAACCTGGCTTCATTGCATTTACTTTGTGTTTCTATTTTGTTAATTATGTTCAAATGCCATTTTTTATAATATTTTTAGCTAGTTATGAGAGCAATGTCATTATAATTCCCATGTTAGTAGAAAATAAAAGTACCTAATTATATATATATATATATATATATATATATATATATATATATATGTATAATATTATAAAAAATGACATTTGAACATAATTAACAAAATAGAAACACAAAGTAACTGCAATGAAGGTTTTTAGTAAATGTGTCTATGTTGGTGTTTTCACTGCAGAAAAGTCTCTAATTTGTTAATCTTTACATAATATATTTATATTGTGCTCTGAAGAATAACGAAAACCATACCAATTTGGAATGGCATGAGGGTGAGTAAATGCTTACATCATTTTTATTTTGTAATCTTTATGCAATGCTGGCACAGGTTTTGAGGTTCCATTTTACTGAGGAAGTCGATATGGGAGTGGAGGACCTCTGAAAGGTGACAAAAGGTTCGAGTGATAGGAGAAAACAATTTTCATACTATGCATCTTATATCTGGTCATCCTTGTATGTGAATCAAACCCATCCTTCACTGTCATACTGTTTCCCTTACTTGGCTGTTACTGTCATCCAAGCTCTCCAAGACAAACTCCTCTCATACTGTAATTATCGACATCAGTGACATGGCAATGATTCATTGTCATTATTCTTCCCAGGGATAAAATGTAAATCTGAATAATAGCTGTCATTTTGGAAGGGGTTTGGCCAGAGAAACTGCATACAGATTGATACTTAGCCGTCCGTCGCGCCGACGGATGGAAATTAAGTGGTGACTCATGCGCTCAGTGCAACAAAAGATGTCTGTGGTGAAACGGAAACTCAAAAACGATCAACAGTCTCCTCAATGTAAAGCAGTTCCCTCTGGGCTCATTATGGCAGTAGCCTGCTGTCTGTGATATAATCAAACGGTAGCCAGAGAGCTAACATGTGTTTAACTGTCTACAAATGTGTGTTTTAAAAGATATTTTGAAAAGATTCACCCTTGTGTTTTCTGGTCCATTTGAATCAGGTGTGTGTAAGTTCTAACCTATTCTTCAATTTAAATAATGTCACGTGTTGTAGGCAAATATCCACGGCAAATATTTATTTCTGTGTCAAGGTGACATCATTGAGAAAATGTATGTGGTATGTTTATGTATTGGGTCTGTGGTCCCTAAGACATTTATCATACATTGACATATTTCCCAGGGTTCAGGGGGTTTTAATTCATAATGGCTGATCACATGCTTAAAGCATTATAGGCTAGACTCACAGCAGGGCATTTATAGCTGAGGCTAAAGCAAACATGACCCAAGAGACAAATATGTTCTCTAAACTAAAGGTCACCTCTCAGTCCTCAGTTAGTGCCATATACTGACAAAAAAAAAAAAACAAAAAAACACACAATGTACTACATGACTTCTGTCGTCTGATTGATAGTTTATGCTTTTTTAGTAAGTATGCATTTTAGTATAACAATAAAAATGTTCACATTCAGGTTGTGGTTGAAGGTAAATTATATATTGCTATAAACATTTACTGGACTGAAACATCTTAGGTTTACAATTATCCATGCTTTCTTTCTTTCTTTCTTTCTTTCTTTCTTTCTTTCTTTCTTTCTTTCTTTCTTTCTTTCTTTCTTTCTTTCTTTCTTTCTTTCTTTCTTTCTTTCTTTCTTTCTTTCTTTTATAAAACTTTAGTATAGGGACCATTTCTCACTATTAACCATTGCTGTTGCTTATTAGCATGCCTATTATACAAATATTCACAATTTATTAGTGCTTTTAAAGCACACATTCTGCATGACTATATTCTACATCCCTAATCCAACCCAATAGCTAAACTTAACAACTATTTATTTTTCTTTCTTTCTTTCTTTCTTTCTTTCTTTCTTTCTTTCTTTCTTTCTTTCTTTCTTTCTTTCTTTCTTTCTTTCTTTCTTTCTTTCTTTCTTTCTTTCTTTCTTTCTTTCTTTCTTTCTTTCTTATATTACAAGCTAATACAATTCCATCTAATTTTTGGACATACAAATATCAGAAGCAAACTATTTTCTTAGCCACTATAGGTAAATAACTAAGTATAACAATGCAGTACAAATCAGTGTGGTTATTATGATAATACATTAAAATGATATGGTAACAAATACCAGTTTGCAATAGTATAACACAGTATAACGGACTATATTTGTAGAGATAACTAGTGAATGGACGTTTCTGGTCTTATGTTAAACATAGGATGGATAGGTACAGTTAAGATAAAGGTAAGGTAGCAAGACATTTTTTGCCGGATTGCTGTGAAAATTTGTATAGAATAAAATAACAGTCAAGCTCAGTTCGGTTTCACAAATGTCAAAAATATTAGCTGCATTTTCCCAATAGGCTAATTATAGGTTTGTAAACGTTTGGGATGCATGCACATCATAGTTGCAGAAAACCTGGGAGAGATAGACTTTACTGCTAGAGAATTACACGGATATGGTACAAAATAGTTAAATTTAAAAAGATTATAGATTATATTGATTAGATTTTTTTTTTTCTAAATGTTATGTGCATATTACAACAGCTTGTCACCCAGTGATAAGCACTGTTATTCAACGAAATTGACGTTAGTGAGTGGGATACGTTTTACAGATCTATTTGCAAACAGTAATTACCTTTTTTTTGTGGGCAGAGCCTATCTGGTGGTAGAAAATGACTTTAGATAAACTAACAATTGTGCTTCATTGTTTTTTTTTTATTGCTGAAGAATGTTGTACCTTTTTCTCCTGTGTTCTACTGTACAGATGTGAATTTACTTTTCCTTCAGCCTGAGGTTTATTCATTACACTTTTTGGTGTGAAAGGGCTTTTACATTTGCTATACATATAACTTATTATATTAAAAACAAACAGTCAAGCCCTGCTCATATTTAAAAAGTAACGCAAAAGTAACTTATATTACTTTCCATAAAAAGTAACTAAGTAACGTAAGTATTTACTTTTTAAGGGAGTAACGCAATATTGTAATGCATTACTTTTAAAAGTAACTTTCCCCAAGACTGTCTGCCACTATGGGTGGCAGGGGTTGGGGGCCTGCAAATACATGTTCCCAGGAGTCATGATCTGACTCTGTCTGAATTTATATTACTATATAAGCTATTCAGTGTGTCAGTCAATATTTATTGACACATGCAGGGTATACTTTACTACCACTAGTTGAGAGCAGAGATTTTCCCCATAGCTTATATTGCCGATATTGTTTCACATTTAGCTATCAAAGTATATGCTGAGTCTGAACCAAAGCTTTCTGTTACAGGTGCCATCAGTCTACCCAGAGTGAAAGAGACAGGTTGCGAGAAATCTCAACAACACAAACATGTTATTGGCTATGGTTTATTTGTTCTCCCTGAGAGTCCCTGTCCACTAAAGTTTAATTTTTAGTGTCTGTTGAGGTGATATTATAGGACAGTCCATGGTGTCATTGAGGGGAACAATAAATCATAAGTGGCCATATGAAGCAGACAAAGGAAAGCGAGGCACTGCTCTGAGGGATCCCTTTATATATTTTGGCGTTCAAATAAATAAATAAATAAATGCTGTTAAATTAATCTAGACCATGACAGTTGCACTTGAAACATTAATTAATGAGCGGAGAGTATTACTTAGTTTGACTAAATTTCGACAGAATTTGTTTTGACATGATTGTCACTTAGAGTAAATCTTGACAAGAATGCCTTATCTTAACTCGTCAATGAATTCTGAAAGCATTAATAATGTTGAAAAAATGAATTCATAAAGGCTCTTACTTGTTATGACAGCCTTTCAAGCTCCAGTGTCATAAGATAATTACATACTTATTCATAGGCTCTTGTTCATTTTTCATTTATAAATTATCTTATGGCACTTCCCCAGTACTAGATCTCAGTTGGTTTTGCATTAGAACCCAAATTTTACATTGGACATCAGGTGGCGACCCAAGACAGTGAACAAATTCCTCAATATAAATACAGTTTATATGTGTAATCTCATTTAATTTTCCAGTTGTTTTTGTGCTGACATGGCATACGTTACTTTGCTAAACATCCATTTTTTTTCTCTCTAAAATTAGAGTGTTGCTTATTCTGCTTCTATGCTTTTGACAGCAGCAGGGGCACTGTTCACATTTGGTGTGAAATAGTCTTAAAATGCCCCACTTGGTAAATACTGTACCATGTCCACCTTAGAATTTGTTCAGCATGGACCTCACCTCATAGCATTCATGCATCATAAATCTACTAATAAATGCTGCATATTACCATAATGCCCATGGGGGAACTATTCACATCCACAGAGGGAATCACCTGACAGAAGAGAAGACAAATGGTGCTATACTGACTCTATGCCCATATAGATTTCAGGCCATGGTTTGATTTTGAAGGCCTGATGTGTGCTGTAAATACACTTTATGAGGTCACTTACAAATGACTGAAAGGGTTGAATGACAGATTAAATCACTCTCAAATTTGTGAGGGTATAAGCTCTTCTCATTTGCTAGATTTTGATATTGAAAAAGATTTTGCAAAACTGGTTTCATCATACTGGTTCCTTGAGGTTAGTTATGACAGGTATAGTTGGCCATAATGGGTTATCTTGTGAGATCTCTCCAATGACGCCTATAAAAGGTTTATCAAGATCCCAAAGATACAGTCAAAATCATTATTCAGATTGGATTAGTTTTCCCAAAGGATAGTTTGTGTTTTACTTTGCAATATACTTTGCCCAAATCTACTCAGTTTATGTTTTTTTTTTTTTTTTTTTTTTTCACACAACCTCATAAACCTGTCCTAATGTGAATATCTGGGATTGCTGAAATTGATATATTGTCCCAACGGTTTTCCTCATGTGTTTTTAGCTGAGCTACTGTACCGTTTCCACACTGATCTTCTGCACGCTTTCACCTTTTGATATATACCTTTTGGATAGTATCCAATTAAAAAGCTAAATCACATGAACTTTATGACTTTCCATTTTAATTTTAGCATCTGGTAAGATAGTATCACATGTTGCAAAAATAGCACAACAGTTTTCAACACTGATAATAAATCAGCATATTAGAATGATTTCTGGAGGATCACGTGACACTGTAATGATGCTGAAAATTCAGTTTTGCGTCACAGAAATCAATTTGATTTTAAATTATATTAAAATGGAAAATCACTATTTTAAATTGTAAAATATTTGTTGGTGTTTTTGATCAAATAAATGTAGCCTTGAAGAGCATAAGATATTTCTTCAAAAAATATGAAAGATCATACTGATCCAAACTTTTGAATTGCAGTGTACCTATTATAAGGTTTATTATAAGCTGCCAATATTAACTCATGTACAGTTTGTGGTCACATTTTATTTTAAGGTCCAGTTCTCACTATTAACAAACCATTAACTATGACCTTTGCCTTAATAAAGACATGATTTGCTGCTTATTACTACTTGGTAAGGTAGTTGTTAAGTTTAGGTATTGGGTAGGATTAAGGATGTAGAATATGGACATGCAGAATATAGGTACTAATAAACAGCCAATATTTTAATAATAGGTGTGCTAATAAGCAACTAGTTAATAATGAGAATTGGTCTCTAAAGTATTAAGCATACTAAAGTGTTACCAAGTTTGTTTAAAAGTACCTTATAAATTAAAATAAAGCCCATCTTTAGAAAACCAACCTCTATAATAAACAATGTTAGTCCAGTCTGAATGGTCACATGCAATCAAATATATTGTGTTAAAAGAACTGTAACGTTGTTTATAATACTAGACCTAAAGGACAGGAGAAGCTAAAGCTTAGACCCCTTGGTTTAACCTATCAGTCACAGGATCAGCAAACAGAAGCTATCCTCAAACCTGTCAAAAATCCTCCATCATTTAACATGAATTGTTTGCATTAAATTATATCTTGAAGGGAGAACTCTGCATTCTCATATCAGAACCAAACATTGTGGACAAGCAAGCCAAACTTGTTGACCTTGAAAGACTGATCAAGTCAAAATAAAATAAAAATAAAATATTAAATAGAAAGAAAGAATGGATGAAAAATATGTTTATAACTCCCAAACAGTCTTATTATAAACATACTTTTTATTCATATATTTACAGACGCCAGTACAGAAGACCTGGAGATAATGATCAAATCTTTTGCATTTCACTCTACATATATTACAGCTATGACAAATATTCTGGAGTGAAAGCATGCGTGTACACGGCAAATAATATTTTGTGATATGTCTGGTATTTTTTCAGATATCTCTGTCTATCTTTTTCCATGTCTGTCCAGCTATGTCTACATTTCAGTCCTTTTTCCTAATAACAAAACACAGGCAATAATTTGCCTGTTCAGTAAATGGTAGTATAGTACAGTATTATTCATGTAATTTATTGTGCAGTTCTTAAATCATCAGCCCAGTCTCATAAAAACAATACGAAACAAACAAACAAACAGTTACTGTTGCGGCATTTTATAAAATAAATGTAGAAAACCATATTTGATACCATGTGGTTTTGGTTTGATTTGCTGCAAAGTTCAGGTTGTGTTGCATTTGAGCCAGTGTTTATTATAAACTGTTATGGAATTAAGCTCTTTACATCCCTCAATGAGCAAGAAAAGCATGGCAAAGAGAAATTCCCTAGGAACATAATACAAATATATATGTTTCATGAATATATGCATATGTGTTTATGTTGTGTATCATATTCGATGCATCAGACATTTTGGCCCAAATTGTATGATATAGTGAGAATATGGGACTCAAACTAGTGGAGTAAAAAACACCTCAGGCCCTAACTGAGTCAAATTGAACTTGAAAAAAAGCAATTTTGTGCTGTTGCTGATATTTATGTGGCCAATAAGAAAGATGAAATTCTGATATCTTTCCATATGCAGTGTTAAACTAAAGGCACCTGGAAAAATTGTGAAATCCACGATTTCCCAGAATAAAACATGCAACAACACAAGTAACATTTAGGCCACATCAGAGTGAAGGAGCTGCAGTCACAACTGCAATGCATATTCAGACTATTATATTACACATGCTCCATGTTTACCCGTTTCTTATTTAATAAATGGATTTTGATTGTGCTCCTCGACACCTCGTCCTCTGCACCAGCCGAGTGTGACAGAATACCGGACCGAACAACAGTAAGCGGCGTCCCTCCTTCCCGTTTTTGTTTTTCGTTTTGAAAGTTTTTTGTTTTCTCATTTTTTTCCCACCCGGCAGCATGGAAGTCGCTGCCGTCCGCGGCTCACCCAGCCCACCACTCGCGGGAGATCGACGCCACTGCTCACCCAGCCCACTGTTCGCGGAGGATCGATGGCGCTGTCCCTGGCCAACGCAAACCCGCCGACTACCGCAAGCCCGCCAACGGACGCTCATGATTTGGAGCCCAGATCCAGAGCCCGCTCCTAGACAGCGCCCTACAGAGCCCTCTCCTAGACAGCGCCCTACAGAGCCCTCTCCTCGACCGCGCCCTCCAGAGCCCGCTCCTCGACAGCACCCCCAAGTGTCCGTGCTACCAGAGCGCCCCCAAGTGCCCGCTCCTCACGAGCGCCCTCAAGTGCCCGCTCTTCACGAGCGCCCCCGAGTGTCCGCACTCCCAGAGCGCCCCCAGAAGTTTGCGCTTCTAGAGCGCCTTCAAGAATTCACTCCTCCCGAGCTCCCCCAAGTGCCCTCTTCTCCAGAACACCAGCCCGATCAAGCGTCTACTTTACCCAAGGAATTTTTTGGGGGGTAGTAGGGCTCCTGCCGTAGAGGCCGAGGCGGGGGCTGGGGCCGCGGTCTCGGAGGAGGACCCGCCATGGCTGCCCACGCTCACTGCTCCGCCATGACCGCCCGAGTCTCCGGATTCGCCATGGAGTCCCCGGATCCGCCATGGCCGGCCGAGCTCCCTGCTCCTGCTCTGTCTTCGTGTCCCTTGAGGCCTCCAGAGTTTTTCTAACCGATGCTGGTGAAAAAAAAGAAAAGGAAAATGGCAGAAATAAAGAGAGGGGATTAATATGTACGAGGATGAAAAGAAAAATAAAAGAAAGGAAGTGACACAGGAATAGACCGTGTGAGAGAAATGCCAAGGGACAAAAGAGAGAGCAGACAGTCTGGGGTTTGGCTGGAGGACATGATGTCCTCTATGATGTAAGCGAAGGTGCAGTTGTAAAGGATCTGGCGTCGCTAGCAGGCTCAGTTCCCTGGCGTAGCCTCACCGATGGCCAGCCGTTCATGATGAGGCACTGAGGAAATGCTCCGCCGCTAGATGAGCAGTAAATTGACAATCTCGGTGCTCTCAGAAATGTCAGAGAGAAGTTATTAGCCTGACAGGCCGCAATATTCTATAAATAGAAGCTGGCACATTTTCATAGGAGCATTATCATTTGCCAGCAGATGAGCTGGGGAGAGAGAGAAAGAAAGAAGAGAGAGAGAGAGAGAGAGAGAGAGAGAGAGAGAGAGAGAGAGAGAGAGAGAGAGAGAGAGAGAGAGAGAGAGAGAGAGAGAGAGAATGAAACAGTCAATTTACTGCTAGAAATAAAACACTATTTGTTTTTATCATTAAAGGAAGAGGAGTGGAAATTGAAATGAAAAACGAGCAGAGATATCATATAGCCCCAAATTACTCAGTTCCGGTGAGATGCCTTTGTAAATCAGAAAGTCACAAAAAGGGCAAACATGAGAGATGTATGGTAACAAAAATAAGGCAATTTTGCATAATCATTAAAAGCCCATGATGTGTATTTTTCTTTTATTATGCCTCATGCTGTAGTTAAGCAGCGCTGAGACAGAAATGAAAGCCATTAGATAATGTCTGTGTGCGATAATGCGCGAATCCTATCATGTCAAATTCTGCTTTCACTCACAATCAGGATGATTTTCTAGCCATAACATCTAAAGGACAACAGAGAACACAGATGTCATCTCTAATAGTTTTTCTATCCAGATTAATGGTCTGTGAAATTTCCCACTTTGCAATACAAAGCGTTATATTCAAGTCGGGATATCAAATATGTTTGGTACAGTTGTATGGTGCTACCAAAACCACATCAGCACAAACACCCATAGGTATTTTTTTACTGACTTCGCATTCCTTCCTCGTACTCAGTTCAGTCAGCTTTTCACTCAATTGGTGTTATGTGATTTGGCCATTATCATGCACCTTCCAGAGCATGACAGTGAAAGTGACTTCAAAAGAAATGCTACAGGAAATGCTGAGGGGCTACAGAACATTTCCTTCAGTCAGACCTTAGGAGATACTCTAATGGTCTGAATGGCAAAAAGAGATATCTCAAGAAATTGTGTATAAACCGACAGCATTCGAGCTAAAGCAGTACATAAGTTGCCCATGACCCCAAGAGAGTGATTCACAGCAGATATCTAAAGAATATTGCTGAATTGACAGAGTTTTGTAAAGAGAAAGTTCCTACTGACATTTTGCTGGACTGATCTGCAATTGCAGCATCTGTTTTGTGGCTATTATAGCTACCAATGGAGGATCAACTTGTTATTAAATCCAAACCACTTTTTCTATTCTGCACCATGAATGTTTACACAATGTGTTCAAAAAAGTATATAGACCAATTCTATATGTAGATGTCACAGTTATGTCACTTGGAGCTGCGCGCGCATAGTGAGGGCAGAAAAACACTGGTAACAAGTGGAGGGAAACGGGTAAAATACATGGAATAAGACAAATAAAAGTGCATTTTGATGTCAAAGTTGGAATGCAAACTATTTTATAGAATACTGTCGTCAAAGACGCCATTTGAAGCTAAATGCAGATGTTTCAACAGACAGACTATGGAAGAAAGCTGCGATTACTCTACTTTTTTAAAGCATACATTTTATTTAAAACAATAGGTCTACATAATATTCACATATGCTGTTCACATGTATTGTATTAGCCATACAGTCACAGCATGAAATATACTATTAACAATTTACATAACATTTCTTTATTTTATCCCAGAATTCTGACTTTTTTTTCTCGCAAATGCAAGTTTATATCTCCTAATTCAGACTTTATAACTTGATTTAACTCAAAAATAGTGAGTTAGTCGATTCTGAGGGGGAAAACAATCCAGAAGTGTGGGATATAAACTCATATTCTGAGCCGAGGGGAAACGAGAGAATGATGAGTTGATTTTCCTTATCATAATTGTGAAATACAATCTCGGAATTGTGAGAACAAAGTCCAAATTAAATCAAATTTACCTTTATTTTTTATTCTTGTATTCAATGGCTCCTTAGACTGCCAGTTTAAAACTGTCATTTTTGCTTATTAGTATGGTTGAACTGGATCATCAGAGGTCAGCAGCAAAGACACCGGTTAATAAAATGAGATTAGATACATTTGTGTTATTTAAAATATTTAATTATTGCAGATTTGCGTCATATTCTGAGTTTGCATTTCAATGTTTTAATTCATTTTGATAAATACTAAATCAGTTTTTTGCAAGTGAGATGAATTAATGCACATTCACATTTAGTCTAGAACTACAATAACATCATGTTCACACAGCCCACACAATGCCTCTGTACTTCCGATTTCTCCCAATATGGGGACAGGAGACTTGTCAGTCAATAAATGTGAAAACAAAGTAACTGGCGTTAATTTTTTGAAAAAGTAACTCATATATTTTCTTGTAAATTAAAAAGTAATGCATTACTTTACTAGTTACTTGAAAAAAGTAATGTGATTACGTAACTTGCGTTACTTGTAATGTGTTACCCCCAACACTGGTGGCTGACAACTTTTTCCCCAAGAAATAGGAAATACATGTTTTGGTACATTACATTAAAATAGTTTTGGGCCCTATCCTGTGCTGCATGCTGAAGGGCCTGAAGCCCAAATAGTTTGTACTTTGTTCTTCTCTCTCAGAAAAGAAAAAAAAATATGTCACTGGGGCAGTACACTTTAAAAGGTGCTAATATGCACCTTTTAGAGGTAAATACGATACAAATAAGTACCTTTTGACAGGGTACCACCCCAGTGACAGCTTTTTTTTGCATTACACTATCAGAGAGAAAAAAGGTACTCCTGTATTAGCCCTAAAGAGTGTATATTAGTATCTTAAAGGAATAGTTCAACCCAAAAAATGCAAATGTTGTCATCAATTACTCACCTCATGTCGTTCCAAACATGCATACGTTTCTTTCTTATGTTGAACAAACAAGAAGATGTTTTGAAGAACCAAATATTTGTTGGTCCCCATTGTAAGGAAATAAATACTATGGAAGTCAGTGGGGACCATCAACTGTTTGATTATCAGGATTCTTATTTTGTGTTCAGCATAAGAAATAAACTCATACACGTTTGGAACGACATGAGGTACTACATATCACCTAAAATGTGTATTAGTATGGTACATTTGACTATACTTTTGAAAAGGTAAAATTTTTGTACTTCTTTTTTATTCTTCTTTTTCTAAGAATGTATGTAGTGTGTGTGTATTAGGAGACCTGGGGGCACAAGTGGTCATCTTGTGCTGTAGACTCTGAGGGGCCCTACTGTAGATGTTCTAGTGATCAGTACGCACTATGCACAAAAGGGTCTAGGGGAGATTTATTTTACGCTCTCTGCAAGAAAAAGGGTTTGGAGAACCTTTATAGTATGAGGCCCCAGGCCACTGCCCCCCCTGGCTGAGTCCGAAATCCAGCCCTGAATGCAAAGAAGATTTTCAAAGTGGTACAAAGCTGGAGAGCATGTAGGAAAAACTCTCTAATCTTTAAATATGAAGGGAGCAATCTTTTTTTAAGTACATTGCTGATAGTGAGCCTGGACGTCGTTTCCACAATCTACTCCCTATATAGAAGCTCTCTGTCTTTTTGTTCTCTCTTTATCCCTTCCATCCTTCTGATCACAGCAGGAATAACACATCAGATTGTTTAGCAGGAAGAGATAGGCACAGTTCCTCAGCTGACAGTCACTGCACTGGAAGAAGAAGGACGCATTTTCCTTTTTGCTGAAAGAATAAATGATAATGATGGGGTGTGACGTTATTTCAGCTCTCGTCATTTGGTTCCTCTCTGACCGAAATGAGCTCATTTCATGCTCCAACGGGCAGTCTGAATCCCAAAATGAGCACAATTGTCACTCGCCCTGGTGCTCGGATGGACAGCTAGCGATTGTGAGATTAGAGAATCTAACGGAAAATGTAAAAATCATGGGCAATAAAACCCACCCCAGAGTTCACATTACTGCCAACCAATTTGATGGCTGACATGTTTTTGCTCGAGATGTATTGTTTGGTAGAGGTTTTTCCAGAGGTGTCCAGAGGCGTCTGTTGGATGTCAGGAGGGCTTTGCCATCAAAGAAAAAAAAACATCAAACCCTGTCTGTCTCATTGGTCTAATGAGTCCTTTCACATCACATCTACCTCCAGGCTTTTAGCAAACTGCCCTTTGGCACCACAAGAGCTGAATTGATATCTCCCCTGGGTCTTTAATATCGAGTCAGTGAGGAAATCTGGAAAAAAGTTACATGACTAAGTCTACGAAAAATATGAAGTCAGTATTTTCATCTGCTCTCCTCTGAGAGATATGGAGATATGCTTACTTCCACCGAGACTCTAGAGAGTTACTGGGTTGCCCTTGTCACAATGTGCATCTCAATGAGCTCACACCCTGTCAACTTGTTGCAAACTGCAAGT
This sequence comes from Ptychobarbus kaznakovi, assembly GCA_027422405.1. NCBI lineage: Eukaryota > Metazoa > Chordata > Actinopteri > Cypriniformes > Cyprinidae > Ptychobarbus > Ptychobarbus kaznakovi. The sequence continues at coordinate 12,678,823 of CM049799.1, forward strand.
ATATGAGTTTGTGTGTGCAACATTAACAGGAGACTGTTGAATGTCATGTAATGGATGGTGGGAAACATGAGAACGACAGAGGACGGAGGAGTATCGAGGGACCCCCACGAGGGACAGTGAAAAGATGAACGCAGTGAAGATATTGGATGAGTGGAAGAGACAAGTCACTGTGTTGGGTAGTCACTATCAATAACAGCTACCCACTACAACCTCATAGGCGTTCCACAGCGAGCGAAGGAACCACTGAGGGACGGCAATCGACTCCAAGGCACCACTTGACAACAAAAGACTGATTAGATCCAAATTTCTCACACCTACGTTGTACAAGAACTGTGAAGAAATGGGCTTGTCAATCAAATTAAGCCTAGCATGGACTGTGTTATCTGAGACCAGCAATTATGCATGTTGGAACTTTTTCTGAAAGTTAATGGGAAGCTATTGTACAAGTATATAAGAGAGATGGGATAAACTCCATGGTAACAGCTTAGTCTCATTGTACTCTCCTTTTCTCATCTCATGTCTTGAAGCTTAGAGTTAAATGAAGTAGTTATCGTTACTCTGTCAAAAGATGGTCAGAGCAGTGCTTAACCTACGCATCAACTGATACGTTCTGCCTTTTTGGTGGTTGAATGGGGGATAATGAGAAAAACAAAGGAGACAGATGGAGTGGGAGCTTGAGACTTTTCCTAGCAGTTAGCCTCCAGGGGCTGCTGTTGCTCAAGCCTTTGTGACAGTGACATATGTGAAGTTTAATGTACAATAAAGTCTGCAATAACCACCTCTATCTGTCATTACATTAATAGTACTTACGTGTGAATTAGAAATCCAAGTAATCACCATGCATTTAGCATTTGCAAAATGCCACATGACAAAGCACAAACACAGCCTATTCAGGACATTAAATACCAACTACAGAAAATAACTCAGACCGCATTGTGTTCTGCTCAGGTCGGGATGCATTATTAATGTAATGCATTTCTTGATCATTCCCCTGGAGATAAACATCAACTGACATTTTTTAATGATATTTGATTTCAATATTTAAGAGTTTATTTCATTGAGTTTGTTTAATGACTTTATTCAAGTTATTATCTTCCCTATTCCATGCCTTTTATTCATTAATTTGTGGGTGAAAAATTGCCACATACTCAGAAAGTTTTGCGCAAAATTCCACAACAAACAGTCATCTTGAGCTTGGAAATGAAATGTAATCCTCAAAATACGGTCAGTGTAAGCTGATTATACTACTGTACTTACAATTGTATTGTATTTACACTTAACCTAACTGGATGCTATCAAGGCACAAAATAGATGCCACTGAATCGGCAAGTTTCCGTCCGTTTATGTATATAGAGCAGGGGAATGGTCACTTTCATGTTGATATTTCTCACAGTTGACTGAAGCATTTTTTATACAGTTTTCCTTCAAATTATTATTCACTGCCATGTGTAAAATATATTTGTAATGATTTAGGAATCATAATCCGGAATGGCTTTTCAGGAATTAAATTTCCTGTCCCTCAAGACAGAGACAAAGTGGATGAAATCGTTATTACATTTTCTATGGAAGGAGACAGATAGTCTGGTTGTTCTGTTAAAGACACAGGAGTTTGGTCATAACACAACAGACTGGCATGCGAGTTCTGCATGGTCCTCAAGGACATTAGTGTCTTCAAGGAATGCAAGCTTACTGGAGAATCACTGTGACCAAAAGGTCTTACTAATATCACAAAAGTCCTCATATCATATCGCAGACAGTGGCTACAATTCCCTGCCGATATAGTTTGTGATTCCAAAGGTTGAGACAACCAAAAGGAATCATATATAAATAAACAAATACAAAGTAAAACAAAAAGTGACCTATTTGCTTTTCCCACAGGCTTCAAGATTGGGCTTATTTATGCAACATTTTTATATGCCTTTGCTGTTCAGTTGTATCGAGACAAGTTTTGGAATAAGGACTTATCTGAGGGGACCAAGCATGAGTGCCATGTGGATATATTCATGTTGCACAGAATGCTAAATTAGTCTTCAATTGAGTTTGTGGTCAAAATATTTTAATTGTACATATTCACTTTCCATTTCTTTCGGTCCTGCTATTTGATGATAAGACCTAATTGAATAAAAGAGTAACTTCTGCTCTCTCTCTCTCTCTTCCTATCTCTCTCTCTCTAGACAAAACAAGAAGCAGTAATTGGAATATAGTATTAAAGCAAATATAGTATTGTTGTACAGCTTTCATCCAGAATCCAATACAAAGGCTGATTTATACAAAACAAAATGTAAGCACATTTTGATCCAGATTCCCATATTTTTGCCTTTGTCACAACAGGAGCAATGAAGGGTAATTCACGTTTCTACCACTTTGTATTATAGTCATTTTTTGTGAATTTGCCATAATTGCAAGCTGAGCGAGAACACGGTGCACAATTCCCAACATCTATTTGTCAAGGTAAGCAATCTCGTTATCCCACAAGAATTTTACAAAATGCCTAATTCAGCATACGAACCTCTGCAGACGAGTTAATTTAGAACAATCCTGTGACTGCCGTGGTAATTACCCACTTCTTAGCATTGCTAATTATTGTCCTTTTTATAACTGCTGATGATGTATAATCACAGATTTGGCATGCAAATTAGCCTGATAAATAAAAACAGATTTGCATTTAACAGGAATGAAAAGCATTTTGCTAGATGATTGATGGAGATGGATAAAAACATTGTGCTGTATGGTCATTTGACATGTGGGAAGCATGGATTTGTTGTCTGAGTGATGAATTCAGAATGGCTATGAAAGACTTGCTGAGTGCAGTACAGGTGGATCGACCGCCTCAAACGCAGTTATGCTTACAGTCGCAAATGGTTGCCATCCTTGGTAAAGTGCTGAAAATGGTCCCCCGTTCTGAAATACTGGTGGTATTTCATTGCACTCGAGATTTATGTCATGAATATGGAGACTGGCTTGCCTTTGAAAATACTTTTTAAATGAGGAAAACAAACTTAAAGGGCTAGTTAATCTAAAAATGAAAATTCTCATCATTTACTCACCCTCATGTTATTCCAAACACGAGTTTCTTGTTGAACACAAAATAATATATTTTGAAGAATGTAGGTAACCAAAAAGTTAATGGTAGCCATTGACGGGGAGATATGTCAAACTCTTAAAAGTGTATAAACTTTTTAAGAAGCCCAGCAGGTTTAGGTTTAGTGGTCAAATAAGGACACGTGTCTCTGTCTGCCCCTCCTTATCAGAATGTATGAAGGAGGCTCTCTAATAAGCTCAAACCCTCGGGGCCTCTGGGAGTGTAAGAGGCCCAGTGACACTGCTGCTGTTCCAGCATCCCCCCCACCCACGCTTTCCTCTCAGCCAGCAGCCTCTACACTAAACATTGTCCCTTAAGGCCCCAACTATTCCCATTGTGGCTTTTTCTGATGTACCATAAACTTTAAGTTGCCAGATCCCTCTGCTAAGAAATTTGAGGGAGTGGAATATTCAAATGGAAGCTTCCACTCGCATGGCATCATAAAGGGAGTATTATTTTATTATATTTCTAGTAGAAATCTATTAAAGGCCTTTAGTTACCCATTTTGAACATAGCACAAGAATGGTGTTACTTTGATGCTTTGTTTTGCATGGTTACAATGCATTGCAACATGATCTCAGATGATTTGCAGACAGAAAAGAAAGTATGTGTATTATTCTAAACTCATGAGAATCAATAACAATATCCTGACATTTTTTTACTTGTTCTATGCTGATGTTTATGAAGTTGCAATATTTTATGTTTGGATTTTAAAATAGATTCAGAGTCTGACATCTCAGTTTTTTGACAGTACACACCCTTTTATATCCCTAAATAATCACTGATATTTATGGCATATGAGTTGCTTTTAACATTTCATTGTACCTGGCTTACATCATATATGTATATATATATATATATATATATATATATACACACATACACATGTAATTTTGCTATTTTTTATTTTGTAATATAAGAAGTTTGCCACAGAAGGTAAGATTTGTTTGTTTGTTTGTCTCTTATGTTCTTATGCTTTGATAAAAAAATACAGTACAAATAAATATTGAGAAATATTATGACAATTTAAAACAACTTTTTTCTAACATTTTATAAATAAATAAACATTAATTACATTATCAGAAAACACATTATCGCGAATGCGACGCGAATAAGATTAACACACAAACACAAGAGGCGGGATTTATAGCATTAACCAATCACACCCGCAAAAAAGCCAGTCATATCCAATTATATCGTGATGGAAGCATTGCCTCCTTACATGACTTTCTCCCATTCATTCTCAATTGCCCCCCACCAAAGTCACTGCATGCTTAGGGGGGTCTGTTAAAACTCAATGGGCTCAGGGGAGGCGAGGGAGATGCAGACTCCCACTGATGTCACTGTTGGACAATGTTGCTTTAGAAAAACGAGTGATTTATATACTTTTTAATTCTACATTTTGTAAAATTGCCATTGTTTTATTTTTCTACTATATATTTTTTTTCATCCAATGTTTTGAGGAGACACTGCCTTCCTTGCCTGATTGCCTTGCCTAAATTCCCCTGATATATATATATATCAAACTCCAAGTTCATTGGTTTTCTCAATGCTCAGATGAGGTATATTTGGTATATTAATGTGGTTTTATTTTGATATACAGTTAAGAAATGGAAAACCTGTCACAAAATGTTATCCCGTAACCACAAGTGATTGCCATGCAGTGACAGTAACTTCCTGGAAACCACAGTTGCAACTATATTTTTTCTTTTCTTTTTTTTACTGTAAATGTAATGAAACAGTGCAGAGCTTTACATGAAGATAACATGTTTCCAAAAATCCCTATCTAACGTTTCTCACAATGCCTGAGGTCTTGCTTACAGCATATTCATACCAGTAATCTCTCTCTTTTGCCAATGATTCTCTCCCTCTGCATAAAATACATTTTACAACTACCACCATGTAAAGCAGTCCAGCTTATTTGCTTACTCAACACCTCATCCCACAGATTTATCCGTTGCTGAAACACGTTTATACAGATCTTTTCTGTCCAAAATGCGTGAGGGAGTGAATTCTATTTGTCTCCACTGGCCTGGATGCTGAACATCTTGATGGATGAGATTAAGGTAGGGCTAAAAGCGTGGCCTGATGAGCAAGCGTGCAATTGCAAGATTAATTAGTGTCATCCGTTGTGAGAGGCCTCCCTTCAATGAATTCCCTTTGGATAAACTGGAGTAATGGAGAAGATACAAGGCCCCCTAACTCAGTCAATCATAATATTTACTGGCTGAATCTTTTCTCAATTACTATGTGCTGTATTAGGTCAAAAGTGACACCAGGCTTGGAACAGAAAATTGCTCCAGAAAATTACATGGTGGCTTTGATAAATAATAAACACGTTTTCTGGTTTGATTCGGGTCCCAGATCTGTGCTCACCAAGGGATTTAGTGATGAATATCTTGATGAAGACAAAAGATAGAGAGGGAGTGAGTAATAGATAGATAGAGTTGGTGATAAATAGATTATCTCTTTGGGGGTAATTATACAGAGAGAGCTCTGTGCGACTACTCAAAGTTGAAATGATAAACTGAGATTCACTTTCTCCCTCAGGTTTTCTCTCGCTCTCTTGCTCTCTTCCTCCTCCTCTTTACAGTTCATTTACTCCCTGTGGCTCACCTGAGATTGATGCTCTGATCCTCTGATTGCCATAATGGCTCCATCCCAGAGATCCCATACATAATGCACGGCAGACTCGCTGAACGTGGGGGGGGCATCGCCTGGTCCCGGCGGCCATTCAATTTCCCTCCGGCTATTGATGATGCTGGAATAAGTGTTGTTCTTCATTCAAATTAAGTTTGTTTCTGCTTTTTAATGATTTAGCTTTCTAATAAATTTGCATCTTACACTGCCTGAATTTGTTAAAAGTTAAATTGACCTATTCCATTCATATTTTAACACTTTTGCTTAATAGAATACTCAAATGGAAAAGTGTGAAAGTTGCAGATTAGCATCACTTGACAATAAAACTGTAAAATATTCATATGAAAGTGTATCAGCACAGCAGCGGCATGTCAAGTAAGTGATGATCCAAAGACAATCACAATCTAGTTTCATTGTATGAAGCTCAGCATAATTTGACTAATATGTTTGATTTTGGTAATAATATATTTCATTTTATAAACAAAAAAAAACATTTCAAATGCACATTAACATTATTGTTACCAGCATAGAATGGCAATGACATTTGATGCACATAATCCCTTATGTAAATGTAATATACTGTATGTACAGATATTGAATTTTCATATATGAAATATACTGTATTGTCATAAAAAGTAAAACTATGCTCTGGCACACATTTTTTGCTATTTTCAATAAAATACTTTTCTTTTTTCATCTCTTAATTATTTTATTACCAATTTAGTTAATTACCAAATGTGACCAGAAATGACGTGGCACATTGGCATTTGAAAGAAACTAAAGAATAAAGTTTTACTTTCTGTAATGCAAATATTTATGGTGGAAGGCAGATGAAGAAAATCTAACAACAAATGTGTAGGTTTAGTTCTGACAGAATGCAGGCATAATTACTAACACTGATTTTATACTCTCAACAACAACTGCTCTATGTTTTGTAAGCAGCAGTTTTTGCCCTAGGAATAAACCATCTATAAAAACAAATTGAATAGCAAAGAAAAACAAAAGCAATTGCGCAGAGGAAAACAGATGCTCTGCCATGCATTTTTTTTAAAAGGTTTAGGGGTAAGAGTTCTAAACATACATACACAAAACACACAGTAGTTCAACCTGAACATGACAACATGACCCTTTTAAATGGTTCCAGGGTTTGATTGTTTTTGGTTTGGCTAATAGAATCTATAACAGCTACTGTATTTCACTCTAATTTGTCTATTTGATGACGTTGCTTGATCAAAATATATGGGTGCTGTGTGAAAATAATCAAGAGCACAGGCTTTGTCTGTTATTGGGCATATGGCAAGGAGGCAGGTGAGAACCATGAGGTTATAGATTTTTTTTTAAACAAACTAGCAAATAAAGTAACGAGTAGCACAGCCCTGATCATATTCATAATACTGCTGTTAAGTAAGTGTCATGGCAAGCAAGCGAGTTAAAAAAAAACATACACATTTATTTATTTTTTTTGCACTGTATGTTGTTTTAATAAACAACATGTGCATATTATCAACATATGATCACATACAAATTTTACTGTGGGGATTTTATATATGTTATAAACGTATATCTTTATCTGCACAGAGATGTATGAATGTGTACATTTTATATTGCCTATACATCACATAACATATATGGAAACATCACTCTTGATATATGACAATATACACACACTGGCCACTTTATTAGGTACACCTTGCTAGTACCGGGTTGGACCCCCTTTTGCCTTCAGAACTGCCTTAATTCTTTGTGGCATAGATTCAACAAGGTGTTGGAAACATCCCTCAGAGATTTTGATCCATATGACACGATAGCATCACGCAGTTGCTGCAGATTTGTCAGCTGCACAGCCATGATGCGAAATCTCCCGTTCCACCACATCCCAAAGGTGCTCTATTGTATTGAGATCTGGTGACTGTGGAGGCCATGGGAGTAAAGTGAACTCATTTTCATGTTCAAGAAACCAGTCTGAGATGATTTGAGCTTTGTGACATGGTGCATTATCCTGCTGGAAGTAGCCATCAGAAGATGGGTACACTGTAGTTATAAAGGGATGGACATGGTCAGCAACAATACTCAGGTAGCCAGTGGCGTTTAAACGATGCTCAATTGGTACTAAGGGGCCCAAATAGTGCCAAGAAAATATCCCCCATATTACACCACCACCAGCAGCATGAATCGTTGAGACAAGGCAGGATGGATCCATGCTTTCATGTTCTTTACGCCAAATTCTGTCCCTACCATCTGAATATCGCAGCAGAAATCGAGACTCATCAGACCAGGCAATGTTTTTCCAATCTTCTATTGTCCAATTTTGGTGAGCCTGTGCGAATTGTAGCCTCCGTTTCCTGTTCTTAGCTGACAGTAGCGGCACCCGGTGTGGTCTTCTGCTGCTGTAGCCCATCTGCTTCAGGGTTCGACGTGTTGTGCGTTCAGAGATGGTAATCTGCATACCTTGGTTGCAACGAGTGTTTATTTAAGTTACTGTTGCCTTTCTATCATATCTAACCAGTTTTCCCATTCTCCTCTGACCTCAGACATCAACAAGGCATTTTCGTCTACACAACTGCCGCTCACTGGATATTTTATCTTTTTCGGACCATTTTCTGTAAACCCTAGAGATGGTTGTGCGTAAAAGAATCCTAGTAGATCAGCAGTTTTTGAAATACTCAGTCTGGCACCAACAACCATTCCACGTTCAAAGTCACTTATATCCCCTTTCTTCCCCATTCTGATGCTCGGTTTGAACTTCAGCAAGTCGTCTTCACCACATCTAGATGCCTAAATTCATTGAGTTGCTGCCATGTGATTGGCCGATTAGCAATTTGTGGTACCAAGCAATTGAACAGGTGTACCTAATAAAGTGGCTGGTGAGTGTATGTCATACATTACTTTTGCATATGAAAACAAAGAGAATATAGCTAGAAATTAGAACATAACAGGACAAGGTTGTTTACAGAACTGAATACATCTCAGCCAATGAAAAAAAGTAAATACAAAAGTTAGATGGTCATACTACGATTCTCTGTTTCCCTGGCAACAGTCATTGTGTCCTTTTTATCAGGCAGAACCAATTTCTCAGGCAAAGTCTCTGCAACCAGAGTGTCTATTAAATGTTTATATGTCCAGACATAAACCACGCTGCTGCTCAGGATATTTGGTTCTGTTGAACCATCAGTAACTGACCTCAGCTGTTTTACATTTTCAAAATATGCACTTGCTTGACTTCCGATTTTCTAACAATTTATATTCATGAGAAAAAGTTCTGTGCCACACTGTTAAGAGAAACGTTAAGTTAGGTTGGACTCCAAATCTCTGTCTAGGTCTGGTTGGTTACATGGCTCTGTTAGCGATTAGTCATTTAGAATTTGCATCACATGAATAAAATACATTTTAAAACATATTCACACAAAAATAATTGTTTTAAATTGTAATAATATTTCACAATATTATGTTTTTACTGTATTTAACTAGCCTTGGTGAGCATACAAAATCTTATCGACCCCAAACTTCTGTATTTTGTTCATATTTAATTTTACATGTTTCCTGGTTGCCAATTTGGTTTTAGGTATTTTTTTAAATCACGAGATTGACTTACATCTATTCTGTCTATTGTTTTTTACATTACAGCTTAGGATAATTGCTTATGAAGTGTCACACATCTTTGTGTCTCGAACTGAATTACCATGAGAAAGATGGCAGGTTGTAACTATTATTCAGATAAAAATGAATGCTTATGCTTAGTCTTCTCCAGAACAGGTTTTATAAAATAAAATAAAATAAATTATATATATATATATATATATATATATATATATAAGTATTGTGATCAGCGAAGCACTGGTTCAATTCAGCACTGGCCAATTGTACATAGACAGCACAACCTATGTAGGCTGTCAACCTTGATTAGATTGAGCAAGACAGCTGCCTTAAAGACAGAAAGAGAATGAGTGGGTGAGACAGAGAGAGATGCCAGTTGTCCTGTTCCCTCCTATTCTACTCTCTCATATTCTCCTTTTAATTATACAGGCAAGCACTTTGCCAGGGCACTGAGGAAGGATGATCAATCTTTCCATCTAATCTGGATTTATCTATGACATTATATTCATAATTAAAAAGAAGATTAATAGCATCTTTAAAATATGACCTACATGAGGGTACAGAATATAGAGTTGTTTGGTAAATAGATACGCAGCAGCTACTGTATTTGGTGCATAGTAATGCAGATAGGAATGTAATTAATGGCGGGCATTTCACCTACATCTGACCTTCTAGTGGCACAGAAGCTTGCTGGGGAAAAAAACATGGCTTAGGGAAAAAGCAAGTCACAAAGATGAAGATTTATAGGGTCGGTTAGAATTTATCTGTTCTAAGTGTGTTGAATTTTAAAAGTGTTTTCCTTTAGATGCACAACATAAATTGAAAAAGTCAATAAAATATATAGTTAGAAGCGTAAAGTTGAGTGTACTGCTAAATAAAAATGACTGTCAAAATTGTTCCCCCAAATGAATGTTCCTGACATGGGAGACCATTTGGACATTTATGGGCTTTTGGGTGTGTATACTATCAGAAAAAAGGTGTTACCCAGAATTTGTATGGACTACTTTGGGGATAAATAAGAAACTACATAAATCAGAACAATAGTGGAAGGTGTGTGTTGTAAGAGAGACTAATGCCAGTGACCCTCTCATAATAAAGCCCATATGAAGGCCAGGGTCTCTCTCTCTCTCTCTCTGTGTGTGTGTGTGTGTGTGTGTGTGTGTGTGTGTGTGTGTGTGTGTGTGTGTGTGTGTGTGTGTGTGTGTGTGTGTGTGTGTGTGTGTGTGTGTGTGTGTGTGTGTGTGTGTGTGTTGTGTGATTTGCTGAGCACAGTGCTGTAAATATAGTGTGGGTGGCTCAGAGCTCATTGGAATGGAGTCAGTGCTGAAATACTGATCTCCCCTCACTCTAAGCAATCTACATTACTTTCAGCATAAATCTCCTCCTAAACTACTGAGCTACGTGTTCAGAAGCAAAGCCTAAAGCTTAATATTCAGCTCAGTAAATATTTTTTTGCCACATTTATGTTAGTGCCCAGTGTCGCAAGTCCCCACCATAGATCAGGTAGAAGAGATTCTGGAGACTCATAATATAATAAAAAATTAAAATAAAACACTTGCTGAATGTCATTTAAAATGAGTTTCGTTAAAAGGGCGGGGAAGCTTTTGAAATTTTGTAAAGGACTGTCAAGAAGGTTAAAGTGAAAGCTCAGCATGTGTAGGTGTGTGTGTGTGTGTGGTTTCATTAATCTTGGTTCTTTTGGCATGAAGACAAAGAAACTGTTCCAAGGTTTTCTTCCTGAAGAAATGTCTTCCTTCCAAAACATTGAGCTCTAGTGCTTAGAGCTATGAAGTTATCAAACAAACAAAATGCCTCTATTTCCTCATGTCCTTGGTAAGACCCATTTGAATGGCTTGTATTGCCTGTACAGTTTTGTGCAGTGAGAATTTTTTTTCAACATACTGTTTTGTCTAATTTACGTAACTGTTTAATATTTGCACCGGTAGGCCAGTTGTGTACAGATCAGCATTCTTTCTTACGTATTTATTTATGAATGAATGAATGAATGAGGGTTTACTATAGAAGGTAAAATTTGGAGGAAATGTCTTAAAGGAATAACCCCCCCCCCCCAAAAAAAAAAAAACAAAAAAAAAAAAAAAAACTTTTAATCACACATTACTTTCCCCTGTGAAACACAAAATGACATAATTTAGTGAATATTCAGTTAGGTCAGTTAAATACAATTACTCTGCATTCTGACTAATTTAAATGCTTAATAATGCACCCAAGTGACTAGAATCCTTTTCCAAGCGAATGTTGCAAATTAAAATTGTAGAATAATTTGTTGATACCCTTGATCTTCTGTCATGGTACTTCACACTCCAGTCCAGTAGGAGGCAGAAACAACCTTCTATATTGGTGTGTAGTAAAGAGATGAACATTTCCATCACCTACTGGACTGAAAGCACAGTGTATTTAACAGGGATATGATAAGGTACGGTATTTAAAAAGAAGTATATAAAAAATAACCTTAATGAATCCTGTGAGACCAGACTATTTTAATGAGTTGTCCCAAGTGGCAGTGCAACACTTATGCTGAGTTTACACTGCATGATTTTCAAAGTCATCAGATCACTGTTGTTTTCACACTGCACGACTATCTGGGGTATTGATTTCAGTCACTGCTGTGTTCACATTGCATGATGGATCGGTGACAGGAGGTTACACACTGACTTTACAATGGGAAGAATCGCAACAACTGTCCCGCAAACTACAGGCAAATGCACATGAGAAGTGATAAGGAAATAACGCAAGATCACGCTGATATTATGGTCTATAAGTTCTCCACGAACACATAATAATATATATATATATATATATATATATATTGTATATCTTCATGTTGCCTACCTGTTCTGTATATTCTAATGCAAAAAAATGTAGGCACGTTGTTTGTACATGGCTAATTGTTTTATATATATATATATATATATATATATATATATATATATATATATATAATAGCTAAAAAGTCCTCCCCGAGCTTCCCTCTGCCTGTCTCTTGCTCTTTCATTGGCTGTAGGTCATCGCCAATGTATGTTTCAGTCAGAACTTATTTCACACAGCAGGATTTTGAATTGCCGACAGGCCCAGATATTTAGCATGAAAAATATTTCACGGCGTCTCTCAGATCATGTCTTTGATAATTCACACCGCGTGATTGTCACTTGCGTGAACGAGCACTGATTTGCTTCTGATTTCGGGCATTTGTCTGTGATTTCGTAAAAACGTGTCAGCAAGTGAAAATCAGGGCTAAAATCGTGCAGTGTGAACTTAGAATTAGTCATTAGATTGCTTTACACCTATTTTTTATCAATTAAGACAGTTTGGATTTCTTACACAGTATTGTTTTGTATGATAAAGAAAAACTCTGACAATACAATAAGCACTGAGACAAGGATTTAGAAACTTGAGAAATTCATCAGTCCAATTAGATACCTAGTAATCTGCACTTTTCATTGCCTGAGAACTTTTGTTTGTACTTGTAAGGGATTTGTAAGAATATCAGCATGTGGAATGTCTACTCTGCATTACTACCTGCACATGACCAGAAACAAGAAATCACACCATTTTATGATAGACATGTATAATTTCAGTCAACCAGAACGTCCCAGGTTACGAATGTAACCATGGTTCCCTGAGGGAACGAGACACTGCATCGGAAAATGCTAGGGGTACGCCTTCAGCGATACCATGCTCTGAATCATATTTGTAATCAGTCCAAACGATGGGCAAGACGTCATTTGCGGGTGACGTAATGATCAGGAAGCTTAAAAGCATGTGAGGTGCAACCGGCGTTAGCTTCTAGGATTGAAGCATAGCTCTAGTAGGGATGCCGCAAGTATGGCCCTGCGATGCAGCATCTCGTTCCCTCGGGGAACCATGGTTTCTTACGCAACCTGGGACATTCCCCTCTGGGAACTCGAGCTGCGTCAGAAAACACTAGGGGAACGAGATATCCACGCCGCCAGACTTGCAAATCCCTGCCTAGTGTGGAAGAGCACAGCTATGGCAAGAGAACAGAAGAGCCAGGAGTGGCTCGCAAAAAACGAATGTGAGGGGCGTAGACCACCCTGCAGCATTGCAGACCAGAAAGGCCTTGGAGGCCGCCATACTTTGAGTTGAGTGAGCCTTGGCTCCCAAAGGCGAGGGGAGATCAGAGGACTTGAGGTTATAGGATAGCATCCTGATCCACCACTTAGCATAAGCTTCTCTGGCCTCAGCGCACCGGAGGAAACGTTTAACTAGAGGGTGTTGCCTACTGAAAGGCCACCAAGAGGGGCATGGTGGGCCGCTATAGCCACAACGTAGACCTTCAGGGTGGAGTGGGCTAACCCTTCGGAGAAACGGGCCTGCAAGAACTCCAGCACTGTACCAAATGGGCAGTTAACTGGGTCAAGCTGATGGTCTCCGCACCATGAGTCTCAACTTCAGGGCGTACAGTTTCCTCATTGGGGGAGCTCTAGATTGGAGGATGGTCTCAGCAACCTCAGTTGAGAGACCAGAGGCTATGAATTGTGCCCCCTCGGGGGCCACACCCACAGCTTCCACAACTCTTAGCAGGGTTGAGAGATCATGCCCTCTGCCAGTGAGAGGAGATCCGTCCTGATGGGAATCCCCCATGGAGAGCCGTCTAGGAGAGAAATCAGGTCCGAAAATCATACTCGGCCCGGCCAGATCGGGGTTATAGCAATAGATGGACCCCATCCCGGCACATTCTCTCTAGAACTCCTGTGAGCAGAGTGATCGAGGAAAGGCATACAGATGAAGCCTTGGCCAACTATGTACCATGGCATCCAGCCCCAGCGGAGCTGGAAGAGTCAGAGATAACCAGAGGGGACAGTGCGATGTCTGACGAGTCACAAACAGATCCACCAGAGCCTGACCCAAAAATCTCTCCATATCTACTTCACCACCTCGGGGTGAAGCATCGATTCCCTGGGCCACAGTCCCTGCCTCGACAGGATTTCTGCTCCCATATTCAGATGCCCAGTAATATGAAATGCTCTCAGCAAGAGGAGTTTTCCTTGGGACCACACAAAGATATGTAGAACTAGCTTGTACAAGGGGCGCAAACACAGACCCCCTGGTGGTTGATATAAAATACCCCCACTGTGTTGTCGGTGCTCGCACCAACACATGGCGATCTCTCAGGTCTGGTAGAAAGTGCTCGAAACACGGCCAGCATCTCCAGGCAGTTAATGTGCCACGTGAGATGGCGACCACTCCACAGACTGTGGGCAGGGTGGCCACTCATGACCGCTCCCCAACCGGTGAGAGATGCATCCGTCGCTAGTGTCACTCGGAAACAAGGAGCTCCCAGCACTAGGCCCTGAGACAAGAACTGGGGTTTCCTCCACATGTCTAAGGCACGTAGGCATCGCCACGTGACCTTGATCATGCGACGTGGGTTTCCCCTCGGGGAGAACCCCTTGGTCTTGAGCCACCACTGTAGGGGTCTCATGTACAGCAGGCCAAAAGGTTTCACGTTGGACGCAGCTGACATCAGAACCAGCAGTTTTTGAAACTGCTTGACAGTGAGTGACAGGCCTTCTCTTACTTTCTTGACTGACATGAGGATTGATCCGAGCAGGGGACATACGTGCCTGAATCTTGGTCAGATCCCACACCAAGCCCAGATAAGTGGTTCTCTGTACTGGAGAAACACACTTTTCTGGCGTTAAGTCTTAACCCCAGCTCTTTCCTGTGAGCGAGAACGACATCTCGATGCCGAACCGCCATCCGCTCTGATGAGCTAATATCAACCACCGTCGATGTGGCTGAGCGTGCGGATGCCCTGGAGTCACAGAGAAGCCAGCGCAGTATCCACACATTGTGAAAGTGTTGGGTGAGATTGCAAGGCCGAATGGAAGAACCCAATATTGATATGCTTTGCCCCCAAAGCCCACCTCAGGAACTTCCTGTGATGGGGAAGGATGGAGATGGGAAGTATGCGTCTTCTAGATCGCTCGTGACAAACAGTCCTCAGATCTGGTCTGAGACACGACCTGCTCGAAGAGAGCATTCTGAACTTCAGTCACATGACTGATCAGTTCAGTTGACTTAGATCTAAAATAGGACGCAACCCCCATCCTTCCCAGAAACAATGAAGTACGGCTGTAGAATCCGGACTCTTTGTCGAGAGGAGGGACCACATCGATGGCCTCCTTCCTCAAGAGAGTGCTCACTCACTTCATTTACCAGAGCCTGCTCGGGACCCACCAGCGCGGGAATGATCCCGTTGAAAGGCGGCAGCGGCGGTGGAGCGCTGCGATAGCTTTGTTCTACAGTGTGCATGACCCATCGAGACACATTTGGCAGGAGTTTCCACACTGCCAAATAGTCTACTAAGGGATCTAGTCTCTCGAGACTGGCCTCTGGTGTACTTAGAGCTGCTTGCTCGGTGCCCTGAAGTGGAGGACCGGCAGGGGACGGCCGCTCTAGCTGCTCTAGAGACCCCAAAGGGGCGGCGAGCCTCTCAGTTCCGCTACATTTCCGGGCGGAAGAAACTGAGAGATGCACTAGCTGGAGACCGCTGCGCCCTGGAACACTGGCAGGGTTAGCAGACCGATCTCCTGAGGGCACTGAGGATAGACGGGCAACGTGTAATGTGGTGTACCCTGCTCTTCCCCAGAGGGGCCTGCCCTCATAAGTCCCGGGCCATGGCATCAGGACTGCCTCAGAAGCCTCCTATTGGAAACAACGGTCCTCAGACCCGCATCATCTCCTAGGAAGACTAATAGAACCAGAGTCTGCTCAGGCTGGACCCAATGAGACACGATTGGCAGGGGCTCCCACACCGCCAGGTGTCCTACTAATGGAACCAGTCTCTCGAGACCGGCCTCTGGTGTACTTAGAGTGGCTATCTCGGTGCCCTGAAGCGGGGGACTGGCAGGAGACTGCCGATCTAGCTTCTCAAGAGACCCCCAAAGGGGTGGCGAGCCTCCCAGCTCCGCTATATTTCTGGGTGGAAGAGACTGAGAGAAGAGCTCGCTGGAGACCGTTGCACCCTGGAACATTGGCAGGGTTGGCATTACGATCTCCTGATGGCAGAGGAGAAGCGGGCACCATGTGATGCGGTGTACACTGCTCTTCCCCAGAGGGGCCGGCCCTCAAAAGCCCTGGGCCAGAGGCGTCAGGACGTTCTAGCCGAAAACTATCCAGTGAGAATGACGGTCCGCAGATCCGTCTTCTGCCCGGGAGCGCCACTCTGACTTCAAAATTTGTGTTCCCTGATTGAGGAGCTGGAACACGATTGGGGCTGCTCCACCCAGCAGCCCCTGCTGACCACCTCAACCTCCTCGGAGGAAGAGAGGTAAACATTGTGCTCTCACTCGAGAAATTATCCCAAGATGCTCCTGTATACCATATATAATATGTAATATTTATATATATATATATATATATATTATTTGTATATATTTTTTTTTTTTCATAGTCAGATGAAATGCATAATTAAATTCTTCAAAAAATAAATGCAGTCAAACAACTAGACAAGTAAACACGGTCTGATGTGAAAAATTCATATAATGAACAGAGAATGACTGTAATGCACGCGTTGCCTCAGCAACACGCAAGCCACTCGGATATTTATTTTTTTGGAGAAAATTTGCTACAGATTAGTGCGCTCTCACTCAAGGGAGAAGAACTGCAGCACAGGCTTCTGCCCCGAGAGAGCGCTAGATCTGGGGAATGGAGGTGAAGATAGGGCGAGCCCGTCTCCAACCCGTCCGACAGATCTATGTGTGGTCCCCGTGATCTCAATTGTCCGCAGTGCCTCGGCAGTAGCGGGACCGGACCGCAAGATCACAGGCACGGACACACTCCTAGGGGGGGTGCCCGGTGGGAGAAGACTGTATTGCAGCGGGGAAAAACACAATCAGCCCCTCCTTTTTCTCTCTCAAGAGCTGAGTGTGTGACTTCCGCTCTCCAGATATGTTGTCTTTATAACTTTATTATGTTTTATATTAATTCCCAATATGCTTGTGCAAACATTAAGCATTAAGCTCATCGACGTCCTCCACGTCCACCTCCTCGGAAGAAGACAGGCGGAGCGTCGATCCCTTTCTCAGAGGGGAAGAACTGCGGAGCGGGCGCTGGATCTGATGGAAAGGAAGAAGATAGCGGCTCGCCGTCTTCATTCCCTCCATCTGATCCATCTGCGTTTCCCACGAGCACAGGCACTGCTCCGCCTCCGCCTCGTCGAGGAACGCGGGTGAAAGCTCCCTCCTCAAAGAGAGCTTTCCGGGAGCGA
Source organism: Ptychobarbus kaznakovi (assembly GCA_027422405.1). Classification (NCBI taxonomy): domain Eukaryota; kingdom Metazoa; phylum Chordata; class Actinopteri; order Cypriniformes; family Cyprinidae; genus Ptychobarbus; species Ptychobarbus kaznakovi. Next base: position 12,696,393 of record CM049799.1, read on the forward strand.
AGCGTATGCAGTGGAAGCCACTCACAATGCGGGCAGTCGCCCCCCCTCAAGAGCCGACTCTGCATACTTCCCTCCCAATCAGACCACGCACAAACTTTGTGTATCCCCACTCATTTGATGTAGTGTGAGCAGGGAGGAATACTCAATCTGTAAAGTGATTTGCTTTCGCCCTTTGTCTTTGCCTCAGCTTAGACATAATCGAGCTTTCTATGTTACTGGAATTGTAACTTGACAAACAACAGTAAATAAGACTCACAGAACATAGATCGTGACTGACACACACACACACAGCTTTGCTGAATGACAAAAAGTTAACGGCGGTTGCACCTCACATGGCCCTGGTTATTACCTCATGCTTTTACTGGTTATTACCTCACACGCCCGTGACGTGATTAAAAATAAGATTCTTGGTATTGCTGAAGGCCCTTAGATTTTCCGACGCATGGTATTGCTGCAAATTTTCACGGAACATATAATTTCTGCGGGAGGCATTATAAACTGGCAAAAAAACAAAGCATGCAATTTTGCTAACTCTTTGTTAGTATATAGGACACTTTTAAATATTATTTGATGCCAGAGCAAAGGGGAGGCAATATAAAGCTTGATAAACTCGCATTATCAGAGGCAGGTTAAGGACACACCGAGGCCCATGAGTTCACACTCCGAATACAGAAACTGCTGTGTTTTGCAGAATAAGCAGAGTGAGAAAAAGTGGCATGAATTATAGACACGTTTCAATATTGCCTACATTTCCTGCATTGATCTAGAGCTTATGAAAGTGTGTTGGTTTTGGCCTGAATAAGTGATAGAGAAAGGAGTTTCTATTAAATAGACAAACAATATAGTCATCAGTCTGTGATGCAAATGTGTTTGTTTGTTTGTTTGTTTGTGTGTATAGCATTAACTTAATTCTACTGTTCCTGGCTCCTCATCTATTATGCAAACTCTGCTGACACAAAATCTCACACCAAATTAGGTCTTTCCCTCACCTTATTTATAGAAAATATTCAAGGTGTTTGAAAGTACATTGGGGAAAAAAACGAATTTGGAGGCAAAGCTTATAATCACTATTTTCCAATCTTAAGCAAAATCTGTTTGTCAAGTAGTTTCATACACTGGCAATTAATCAACATAATCAACAACTTTCTTTAAAAAAATATATAAATATATTAGTATTATTCTCACCAAAGCTGCATTTATTAACATTTCTCAGAACAAGAAAATATGAAGATAAGAGAAAAGATATTAAACTCCAGCAGCTGAGATGACAACCACATCAAGTCTAAATGACAGATGGAAACTTAATGGTTTTGGACATTAATGGTTTTGGACATTATATTATCCTGTTCAACAGAGAATTTGTATGATACTAAATCAGCTGATACCGGCATATTCCTTTGTGTTATTACTGTTACTAGAGTAATACAATTTATTTAAATGGCATTTAAATGGAAAATCCATATTCTATATTTATTTATATGAATACACATTTAAGTTCCTTCAAAAAGCTACAGGTACAATTTCATAGCAAATGTTTAAAAAAAACTGTCAACAGATTGATGGTGGTTGTAGCTTTAAATTGATTCACCTCTAAAGCTGTTGATGTTTCTATTCCAGTAATAGTAAGGACCTTTGATGTTTTCTCTAAGACAGTGGTTTGGCTATTTGGCTAAAGAGTAGTTTAAGTGCTGCCCTCCACTCTGTGGAATGACACTGTATGAGCTCTATTCAGTCACAGTAGATCACCTACTGGGATGTAGATAAAGATGGAGATGGCCTCTTGATGAACATCCAATCACATAAGCTCACCACCTTTTTTCAATGGCCATATGTACCATTGGCCCTCACTGTTACACCAACATAGCTGTCAACAAACAAAGAGCAAGTAGTTATGATCCTCTGGTTATTCCAGTTCTAGTTTCCCAGCAATTAAGTGGCTGATATATTTGAGTGTTTTTAGGTTTATGAACTGGAAAAATGTACCCCGTTGAAATGCCAAATCATCTGTCTTTCTTCGTTATAAGAGTTGCCACAGGGCAATCTTTCACACACACCTACCGTGTCCTAAGTGCCCTGATTGCTTTAATAGCATCCTTTAGAAGGTTAAATTATCATCAGTTATAATTCTGAGAATTAACAGAGGTTTAGCTCTAGTTAACATTGATTTTATTATTGAAAAAATTTTTTTTAAATGAAGTCACCACTATGGTGATTATTGTTTGCTTTATTCGAGCAACTGACCCATGACTTTCATTAAAATAATTATTTATCAGTAATTGTAATAGTGTTTCATTAAGAACACTGTGCATCGACAAAGTGGATCAGCTGAAATTTTCTGATATTATGGCCTTCAAATGCTTGTTGTACAGTGGTTTACGTGACTGTTTAAATGACTGTCTCAGAGTAAATACAGTAGTAGTGAAGTTGAGGCAACTGTAAAAATGCTTTTATTTGAAATACAATTTAATTATGATAGAAATATCACAAATGCATTAAACGGAATATCTGAAACGACAACAATATTTTGTGCAACAATTTTACACTGGATGCTTAGACACACTTAGACATCATCATTCAAAAACAAACATTTAGTATAAAGATTATCAGACATAATTGTTTATAAAAAAAATTGCAAGACCACTAACGTGCCTGTTTCTGTTTATTTATTTATACAGTAATATGGCAATCAGACATGCATAACTGTGTAAATGCACTAATGTTATTCAATACACCAAATATATATGACATGAGCAGAAGCAAAATCTTAAATTTTCTATCCTCTATTTCCACACACTGACTGCTAATTTAATATGTCACTTGGCATCACGCTGATACTTAAGACATTACTTTGGCAACCAATTTAGATATTCAAGATTTTGAGTTCACTATTCAAAAAAATTGGATTGGAGCTGCACTTTGATTCTTATGGTGGCCCAGTAGTTCACGGCATAATGAAATCTCCACAACACAACGCATAGGACTAATTTCATAATTTTGTGCTAATTTTGTTGTGTTGTGGCTTGTTTCCATTGTGTTTTGTCTTAATTTCATTGTGTTGGGGCTTGTGTTGTAATTTATTAGTTGCAGTTCAAAAATATTCAATAATGATAAATATGTTATAAGAATTGTGATTTCTCTGATGTTAGTGATTGTTTGTTGTTGGCCTTCGCAATGTATTTAGGAAAACTACATCTCCCGTGTGCAGCTGCGTGAGAAACCAGGAAGAGGGAAGAATTCTGGGATCATGGTCTGCTGCGCGCCTTTTATGTTTTGTTTTTTGTTTTCTCATCAATTTTGTTCAGTAAAATTCCTGCAAGACGAGATATTTTCATTCTCATTATTTCACTCCAAGCTACAATATTCCATTGTGTTGTGCTAATTTAGTTGTGTTGTGGCTTGTTTCCATTGTGTTGTAGAAATTTCATTTTGTTGCGACTTCTTACTGTTGTGTTGTGGAAATTTTGTTGTGTTGTGCACTACTGGGGCATTGTAAAATCTGACTTCTAACTTGGGAACTTATTTGGAAACTTATATCCCATCAACATTGGTTTAAATCATTGGTGAGTTGGTTGAAACTGCAGTACGAGAGGTCGGGGGAAACAAGATGGTGTCCCCACTTGGTGTCCCCCTATGCATGCTGCATATTCTTGTGTATAGAGAGTGGCAGTAATGGCTACAAACTGCAAACTATACTGCAAATACAAACCCGATTCCAAAAAAGTTGGGACACTGTACAAATTGTGAATAAAAAAGGAATGCAATAATTTACAAATCTCATAAACTTATATTTTATTCACAATAGAATATAGATAATATATCAAATGTTGAAAGTGAGACGTTTTGAAATGTCATGCCAAATATTGGCTCATTTTGGATTTCATGAGAGCTACACATTCCAAAAAAGTTGGGACAGGTAGCAATAAGAGGCCGTAAAAGTTAAATGTACATATAAGGAACAGCTGGAGGACCAATTTGCAACTTATTAGGTCAATTGGCAACATGATTGGGTATAAAAAGAGCCTCTCAGAGTGGCAGTGTCTCTCAGAAGTCAAGATGCGAAGAGGATCACCAATGCCCCCAATGCTGCGGCGAAAAATAGTGGAGCAATATCAGAAAGGAGTTTCACAGAGAAAAATTGCAAAGAGTTTGAAGTTATCATCATCTACAGTGCATAATATCATACAAAGATTCAGAGAATCTGGAACAATCTCTGTGCGTAAGGGTCAAGGCCGGAAAACCATACTGGATGCCCGTGATCTTCGGGCCCTTAGACGGCACTGCGTCACATACAGGAATGCTACTGTAATGGAAATCACAATATGTGCTCAGGAATACTTCCAGAAAACATTGTCGGTGAACACAATCCACCGTGCCATTCGCCGTTGCCGGCTAAAACTCTATAGGTCAAAAAAGAAGCCATATCTAAACATGATCCAGAAGCGCAGGCGTTTTCTCTGGGCCAAGGCTCATTTAAAATGGACTGTGGCAAAGTGGAAAACTGTTCTGTGGTCAGACGAATCAAAATTTTAAGTTCTTTTTGGAAAACTGGGACGCCATGTCATCCGGACTAAAGAGGACAAGGACAACCAAAGTTGTTATCAGCGCTCAGTTCAGAAGCCTGCATCTCTGATGGTATGGGGTTGCATGAGTGTGTGTGGCATGGGCAGCTTACACATCTGGAAAGGCACCATCAATGCTGAAAGGTATATCCAAGTTCTAGAACAACATATGCTCCCATCTAGACGTCGTCTCTTTCAGGGAAGACCTTGCATTTTCCAACATGACAATGCCAGACCACATACTGCATCAATTACAACATCATGGCTGCATAGAAGAAGGATCCGGGTACTGAAATGGCCAGACTGCAGTACAGATCTTTCACCCATAGAAAACATTTGGCGCATCATAAAGAGGAAGATGCGACAAAGAAGACCTAAGACAGTTGAGCAACTAGAAGCCTGTATTAGACAAGAATGGGACAACATTCCTATTCCTAAACTTGAGCAACTTGTCTCCTCAGTCCCCAGACGTTTGCAGACTGTTATAAAAAGAAGAGGGGATGCCACACAGTGGTAAACATGGCCTTGTCCCAACTTTTTTGAGATGTGTTGATGCCATGAAATTTAAAAATCAACTTATTTTTCCCTTAAAATGATACATTTTCTCAGTTTAAGCATTTGATATGTCATCTATGTTGTATTCTGAATAAAATATTGAAATTTTAAACTTCCACATCATTGCATTCTGTTTTTATTCACAATTTGTACAGTGTCCCAACTTTTTTGGAATCGGGTTTGTATATTCAAATTGAAATAACTTATTTTAAATTGTGATAATATTTCACAGCATTACTGTTTTACTCTATTTTAGGTCAAATAAATTCAGCCTTGGTGAGCATTAGAGGCTTTCTTCTAAACATCCTTATTATTCAAAACTTTTGACAGGCAGTACATAATCTTACAACTTTTGAGTTTTCAACTACAAGCTGTCAGTGGTATGGCTGAAGATGTCGATTTACAGGATATTTACGGTCAGATATTATATTTAATATGAATATCAAATATAAATATCCTGCATTCAACTTCGAAAGTAACACATCGTTTTTTTATATTTTTGAGTGATTTTAATCCATAGTTGAGAATGTGTATAAAAGGGGAGTTATTAATTTACCATCTTGTTGTAGTTGTGGAACTTTGTACAACATGTATTTATGTTATACCCTGCAAAAAATAATTTAAACGACACAAGAATACAGACATCTTGATAAAACACTCAATGACTGAGAGGCATATTTTTCTGTGACACAGTGACTGGCAGCCATGTTAGACAGGCCCAACTCAGTGACTGAGATGAGAATTCGACAGCATTATGATGATCGTCAGCAATTATCATCTGGGTGTCACATGGCTGCCTGCCTCCCTCAGTTCACACCGCCGGTGACAGTGTTCCCTGCACATTGGTGTTCCTCTATGGATGGAGGAGAATTAAAAAAAAACATTAATTCCAGCCCCTTCACAGAGGAGAGGAAAATGTCCATCGCACTGAAGACAACCGTCAAGCTCATTGTGATTGATGAGTGTCATTTTTGAGTACCAGGAAGCAGATTACCGACTCTTGATGTGTGCAGGCAAAAAGAGAAACAATTCCTAGTGTTAAGGCCCATTTAGACCAAGGATCATAACTATAACTATAAAGATAACGATAAAGATATGGCTCTTAAAATCGTTATAGCACACCACAGCTACAACGATAAAGGCACAGAGAAACTATATAATTGGAATCACTTACAGAACGATTTTTTTCCAGCTGATGAACGATACATTGACACACAATCCATCCTGCTATCACGTGCTCGTGAATTTAAAGCTGCAGATGAGTGTGCGCTTAGAATAAACAGACAATATCGTTCGCTGGTGTGGATGCTAATATTGTTATCTTTATAGTTATGCTTCTTGGTGTGAACAGGGCTTTATTCTTAAATTCTTTATTCTGTTATTGGCTTTTAAAAGAACTCTAGGTGTCATTAGAAAGCATTTTGGTGCAGACTGCAAACAACACCAGTGGCAGTTTGTACTATAACACACTTTGTGAATATGATGTCAAAATTAATTTACATGCTGAAATTGGACAGTCTAATCTAAGATGACATTTGAAATGATTACTGTGCATAATCAGATATTGTGTTAACATTATAGTCTCTCCTGTAACATTCTTCTTGTGAAGCAACTCCATTGTTCACATCTCTGTTTGAAGCAGCTCTCAGAAAGGCCATTAATCTTAATTTCAGAGGTTTGGATTTTGTGAGACTGTCTTGTCTTTTTTCCTCACCCCATCCTCATCTTCCTGTTCAAATACCGAGAGATTCAGTCCCTCTGTAAACAAAATAGTACATCAAAACTACATTGCTGAGAGCTTCCATTAAAAGCATAGAACATTATACCTGGGAGCTCTGAAGGGTATCCTTGAAATATTGGCAAATAAATGAGGCAAAAATGTGATACATACATCTTTTTACACCGCACGAGTACATACCCAATGAAATCATGGGTAATTATGTGCCCAGAGGAGCCATTCACATCCAAGGTGATCATAGGAGAACAGAAGTAACGAGAAAAGACGCAAACAGAGAAATTATAAGCCAACTCTTTTAAATTATATATGTTGAATATAAATTAGATATGCTACCATTCTCATTCTCATTGCAAGCCTTCAAGTTGTCTGAAGGCATTTTATTTTTTCGCAGTTTGCACTAACCGACATCCTCTGCATGCTTATGTGATATTTAAGAATATCCTCTTGGCATATCGATGCATGAAGCCTCGAACCCTGACCCTTTGAAAGGCGAATTGAGAGGCCACCAATCTGTATCAAGCTAAAGTGCCATCTCGATGAGAACGATCCCTCTAAACATCAATAATGCATGTGCCTTGCACCACAATGTGAGGGATAGGATAGTATATTGATAAATATGTTTGGCACAGCAAATGCCAAATTAAATGTCCTCATAATGGGAGCTCACCAAGACTACAGGAAACAAGAAATATGGTACAAACCGGTCCTTACCTGCTCAAACAGACCTGTCACCAGTAAAGTCTACCACTGAAAATATCCATTACAGTGTTAAGAATCTTGTTGCAGATAACCTTGTGGTTAGTGCGTCGACATATAGTGCAACTGCGCTCACAGCGACCCAAGTTCGAATACCGCCTCGAGCTCCCCTCTCTCCACCCCAATACTTTCCTGACATCTCCACTGTCCTCTCAAAATAATAAAAGGCACAAAAAAAGAATCGTGTTGCAGACTAACATTTAAAATAACTTAATTCAAATGGATTAATGATGCTTTATGAATCATAGCCATTACATTTCCTATTTTGGTAACACTTCATTTCGATAGTCCACTTTAGACATTCTACTTACAGTTAGTAACTTTGCAACTACATGTCAACTGGCAGTCATTAGAGTATTAGTAGACTGTCTGCTTAATATCTTCTAACACTTTATTTTGATGTTTCCATAACATACTTACTATGAGAAACTTTTGCAAGTATATCTCGACTTATTCTACTAACCCTAAACCTACCCTAACTGTCTACTCTGAGAGCAAATTAATGAAAATGAGTTGACATATAGTTGACATGTAGTTACAAAGTTACTTATAGCTAGTAGAATGTCTAAAGTCGACTATCGAAATAAAGTGTAACCCCTATTTTCAGTGGAATACTAGCATACTCGAGAAGGGTCTGGCTGCAGACTTGCACTTGCATTCTCAGAACTTGCACGCTCAGACACTTGCACGCTCAGACACTTGCGCTTCCGCGAGTGACGTCACTTGCTGTCTTTTTTATTTTGTTCTATTTATTGATTATTTTTAGTTTGAATCTCTCAACATTTTACAACAGTAGCCAGGTGGTGAAGACAAGACAAAATAAACTAAAATACAACGTCACTTGCAATCGCTGCTTGCACTTTCTGCTACCTGTGACGTCACTTGCATTCGACACGAATCGTGTGCGTTGCCAACGGAGACAAGATGCTGTGGTGGTTAAACTATTAAAACTAATTAATAAATAGAACAAAATCATAACATACAAGTGTTTCTGAGCGTGCAAGTGCTGAGAATGCAAGTGCTCTGCAGCCAGACCCTATTGGCATACTCAGCAGTTTAGCTGTGCCATTGTGTTCTTGACATTATTGACACACTATTTTCATATTTTGATATTGTGCAGTTGCTTTGACACAATTTGTATTGTTAAAAGGGCTATATAAATAAAGGTGACTTGACTTGACCTCTAGAGGCAATTATGCATAATTATATTTCAGGATGTCACTTGAAATATTAAAATAGGCAACATAGGTACATATAAATATGACTTAAAATATTAATAATTATGTCCAGCTAGCTGTTGAATCATTGGAGAATACAGTAGGTGAATTATTTACAAAAAGTATGTAAGTACAGTATGCAAATTATTTATTTAAAAAGTAGTTTATACAAAAAAAGCTATTTAATATTGCACCATCCCATTCCAAATGTGCATTTTGCTGCAAATTCTTTCCTTTTTCATCATCCATAAAACATTCAGATAATTTTAATATTGAAAAAAACAAAGATATAAAAACAAAAATCCATTATTGGACAGAACAGATACATTTTAAAATTTCACCCCTCAAGGTTGAAGGGAAATATGGAATGTGCTGTCTCGTTGCTGTTTGCAGCAGTTTATTAGTATGAGATTTTTCCCACATTTATTTTATATTCAAAACAACTTGTCTAATTTCTAGCTCACATGGGCAGCTATAAATGGTCATATTTGTATATTGACTGAGCCCTTTCTAAACTTATGGTCATGTGACAAAAAATGAGACACGGCTGTTAAGGAAATTGCTGTTGTTGCATAGTATCACAACATACCATGTTATGTGACATTGATAAATTAAAATTAGTGAAATACATATTTTTTAAATAAAATTTTTCTTAACAACAAAAGAAAATCCATTACATTTAGTAGATTTATTTGCTTTTCCATCAGGAATATCCTGTACTCTGTGAAGGCTCTCTCTTTGGACTCCCTCCATCTGTGTGTCCTCTTGTTACTTTTCAGAGGAACCAGACTAGAACGGGCGCTGTCCCAGTCTTCTTTCAGTATCTCAGAAAGTCTGTTCATGAACCCCCACCGGAGAACCCAGTGCAAACACAGCATACCACCGTGTATCAAAGTCCACACACCAGCATCTTCATTTGTAACTTCTTCAATATCGTATTTGCTGAGGCAGGGCCCAAGGGGGGCATGACCCGAAAGAGCTCACTGAAATATTGAACTAGCCAGAGGATCACACAAAATATTCAATATTGATACTCAGAGGAGGACAGTGGGGAGATACATAACAAGAAAGGAAAAAGAACGAGAGAGAGAGAGAGAGAGAGAGAGAGAGAGAGAGAGAGAGAGAGAGAGAGAGAGAGAGAGAGAGAGAGAGAGAGAGAGAGAGAGAGAGAGGGATTGGGGGAAAGCATCAGCTGAAGCAAAAGAGTGGAGAAAGAGGAACTGTGGATAGCTTTATCTCACAGAAAGAAAAAAAAAATAAAGAGATGAAACTAGGTAAGGTTCTTCTGCTGCTGTGGTGTAAGATGTCTCCAAACAGGCATTTTGGGACTGCTGAGGCAGGCAATAAAACCGTTAAACTGAATTGGTTTGTCTGAAAGCTGAGCGGAGCTCTAAACCCAACAGAGTCTCCATTGGACAGTTGTGTATGAATTTTAATGAAAGCGGTGAATCTCTTGCTGCATTGCAAGGGAGCTCAGTCTCACTGCCCTTTTCATGAGACATTCACTGAACATAAACCTGTGGAAATCTGTATTACGCCCGTTTTGCACATGGTCTATTTTCAGTACGTGTGCAGCACAGAAGCAGGACACACTCACTGTGCTTTCAAATAAGATGCGTTTGCACTATGAAACTGAATCCTCTTTAAACACAGGTATAACAATTTATTATTAAGTTGTTATTAAGTTTCTGAAATGTTTTTTTCAGCATTGTGATGTGAAAAAGTCCCAGTCTTTCGTATGCATTCATGTTTAAGAGCAAATGTATAAATATAAATACAAAAACAATGCACTATTCCTTCTATATAGATTTATCAATTTGCTCAAGCAAATGTTAAAACATTTAAACATGGCACTTAGCACATTTTTCATTCCAAATTACCATCCATATAAATAGTAAAGAAAATGTGACCCTTGCTGTGGAATCCAGGCTAAAGTCTCAAAATCTAATTATGAGACAACAAGCATCAAAGTTTGATTTCTACCATTAATTTCATTATAATTTCAAACTTTGACATGACCTTACTCAGTCGATATTAAATCTATAAAGGTAAACTTTTCAGAGAATGTTCTTTACCATATGAATGATGATTTTTCGTAGAAAAAAGCAAATCACAACAAAAATGACTTTAGCTGGGTTTTCACAGAGAGGGTCACAAGTGGTTACCAATGCCTTTTCTGGGAGTTTGATGCAGGGCTAATCACAGATGAGGGTAGTATTCAGTGTTTTTTTTGTCAAATTGGTTCTTGCAATTTCAAACTGTACAGCCTACCTTTGACCCCATTTCTTGACAATAATTAAATAGCTTAAATTGAATTAACTGACAGTGGTGTTATTGGCCATAAAGTATACAACTCTCTTATACTTTATATTGCAATAAAATGCCGTTGTTTCTAAGCACACACCTTATCTAGAGTCTGAATAGTTTCAAAGAAATTACTCCCAAACTAACTCTTCAAGTTGAAGTGTGTTAGAGGTGAAAGCCTCAAGCATTTACAATCCGTCTGAAGTGAAGAGACTTTATCATCAATTTTTGTGCTTTAAAAAAAAACAACCCTCTTGTTTTAAAGATGCAAGTTATGCCGGTCAGTCTTTTAACTGCTGTCCTTTGACATTTTGTATTTTGTTGTTGTTTAGAACTTTGGTATGTTTCCACACATTTACCTGTTGATGTGAACGATAGAGAGTCCTTAGATTAACCAAAGAAAGAGGTTACTGAGTGGTAATCATCAAAATATTATTTTATGGAGATTTAGATGTAACAAAATCATTAATTCAATATAAACAATGGATGAATTCAAATCCTTACTATTAAACTATTCTGGGATATGTAGTAGTTTTATTAATCAAAGAAATAGATGCATTCTTAGTCATGTAATGGCATTTGTTGGCTGCACTATTATAAATGTTATAGTCTTCATTGCCTTTCCTGACTATCCAGTCCTGGTCCCAAAGCAGAGGGCCATTGGGACAGACATATTGCTGACTCTATGGCTTTTTAAATCACCATATGCAAAATCCCTGGCTTGTCTGGTTCGTTTTAATTGTGAGATTTGTCAGTATTGCTGGGGGATTGCTGAAGTGTAATCAGGCCGAAATATGTTGATTCATGATGACTACTGAGAGTATGGGATCTGTACATTTGAGTCCTTGAGCTTATTAGTCTTCTGAAAAGCAGAGGGTTAACATTTTTATTAGCAGCATCATTCACTGTTATCTGCAACTTGTATACTATATACTGTTTTACTATGCAAGACATCTAACCACATCTATAACTTGTGGTTCTGTTTTCCTTTCGGCTATACATATGCTTTTGCTGGAAGGCCAAATAGGAGCGTGTGGAGGAATTCATGCTGCTCAAATTTGATGCCCAAAGACACTTAGGGCTTCATTCAGACGTGAAGACTGCACTATTCAGAGAACCAACTGAGACTCTTGTTAGAGTTTTCTACACATCTTTCTTTTTTTCCCCAACCAAAAACAGAAATCTTAATCTCTGTTGCTTCTCTTGAAATTGGCCTCTGCGGGGTTCTGAGCTGTTTAGGGAGATCTATGTTTCACGTTTTGTGTTTTCCCCAAACTTGGCCAAACATCTCTCCCAATTTAACACAGTCTGTAAAAAATTGACAAGCGCTGGTGAAACAAAAGCCTGGAAAAAACGTTCCTAGTATAAGGAAAGTACGGAGTCTTCAACCAAAAATTAAAATTGTGTCATTATTGTAAGATTTTTTTTCTATCTGTAAGACAAAATAAGAAGTTCAGCAGGACTCAGCCCATAACCCTGACTCTAATGAATGTGAATAGTATACACATATACAATAAAAAAAAATATATGATTCATGTGCTGTACATTTACATGTCAAACGCTTGAGGAAAGTTCCAAATGTAAGTTCTGGAGGAAAATAGTCTTGCCAAGCATATTATAAGTATATATACTGTAAGTGGATGAATTTCTATTTATGTTTCTTGCTTTAGTCAAGGAAGGAAGATAGAGCTCAGTCTGAGTAATTCCATTATGGACTGAACACCAGATTTATTTACCTTATCATTTTGAAGGATTATATAAACCAGTGAACTCATGAAAGTTATTAGAAGTTATTCAGTGATAATTTTCTCCTCTGCCGCAGCTTTCAGATCTTGAACACATTCGCATATATTCAATTAAGGCACAAAAGATGTGCCTTGCCACATTTCACCTGAAAGCGGACTTGACATGCCAGATGTTATTGGATCTTGTGTGTCTCCTAACCAATCTTGGTGCATCCAATTTGAATATGCACATATTAAATCAAATCCGCACATCGTGCTGCTGTCATACTTTCTTGGGGGGGGGGGGGGGGGGGAATCCCATTGTAGCCCACTGTACATCTATTTAAAAATTCTAGAAAACTGCAAAAATGTGGCAGCTAACATAATCAGTGTACAATATGGTCTGTAATGTAGGATATTAAAAAAGTACAAAATAAAGATCCTCTGTTAGGAGTTGACTTAATAGGATCAAACATCAGAGATGGGCAATTTGAACAAGCCAGAACTCACATTCTCTTTAAGCTAAATTCCTTGCGCATTCCAAAACTCTCGTTGAGCAGATAATTCCCACAGCCAGCCGTATCCAAAATAACGAAGCACTCCGATGATACATTAATGTCTCCTCTCATCGGCAGCCATCTCAATAATGGATCTTTCTTTCAAAAAAGGTTAAAAGTCACCAATTGTCCCCCTTCTCCATGAAAGTTCTATAATTATTTATCAAAGACTGCACACAGAGCTCACACAACTATGATTATGTTGTGCTGGGGTCATTAACAAGATGTGTTCAGACTTGTATGTATTCCAGCTATCAGGGTAGACGACAGCATTTCAGAATACTCATCGGCAGAGGGAATCAATATCTAATTACCAGGCACACATTACTGAGGCTCAGCAGAGAAGTCAGAAAGAGAGAACCTTTCTTATTACTTACTCTCTCTCAGCCTGGAGCTCAATAACACCTTGTGGATTATTTCTTCACCATTAATTTGCATGCTGTCACTGTAAAGGCTCTCCACTTTGTGAATCCATTACCGTTTCTCCCCCTCTATCCTTTATTTTGCTCCCCAGCTTTTTACCCTCTATTTTTAAACACTACCAGAAAGTCAGCATTTTTAGAGGTGGGGAGATTTGTCTTGCTGTGGTCCATCACTCAGCTTAAGTCGCATTCAATTTGCACCGCAAAACGGCAATAACAAGATCGCTGTGCAGGGGAAGAGTTTTGCAGCTTTTTAAATATTCCATTTTAGATTTGCAGCAGTTTTGAGATGAAAACAGTTAGGATCCAGTCTCTGGATCCTAACCTGAAATCTGTCACCATGACCGTTTCAAGATAGCACTTGATGGGTGGATAACATTGCAGTGCTAATATATCAGGAGCATGTAAAACAAACGGTCCAGCAAATTCAATTCAGCTCAGTTCAACTGACCTTATCGCACACACTAAAGTCACCTTTCTCCAAGCCATGACGGATATTCATCTTACTGCCTCTGCATCTGAGAAGCAATTCTAGCCATAGAGGTTTGTTTTGTTTGTTTTTTGTTTTTCCACCGCAGAATGACTGGAGCTTCAACAGGCCAAAAGGTGATTGCAGGTGTGGAATAATCCCACCAGGCCTTTGTCTGGTGCCGATCCACTACAGGCAGCCACATATGGGGTGATAATTACAGAGGGGTGTGCAGACTGCCCTGGATCTTTCAGGGTTTGCTAAACGATCTTTAGCAATGTACCAAGCCCAGCTGTGCCAAAGAGAAAACCAGCTTTCAAAAAGGCCAGAGGGACCACTGAATCACTGTTGTTAATGGTCAGTGTACATCTGCTCTCTTTTCAAGGATGGATTCAGCTCTTTTTCTTCTACTCCTGGCATGCCAGAAACTCAGAATCTGGTCATTTCTCTGGATGCTCTTCCTTTTGTTTTTGAAGTGGCTGGCACTGAACTTAATGTAACTTATACAATTGTCTGAAATGTTTTATGTTGTAAGCAACGACTGTGTTATTTAACAAGTAAATATATATGTAATTGCTATAGTTGCATGCATGCAGTTACTGTACCTCTCTTCTTTTCATTTTACAATAATGTGAATATTTCCAATGATGAAACACAAGCCTGGGTTTATAGTGTCTCATAATAAGAATAAGAAAACAAATGAATAACAGGAGAGAGAAAATATGGTATAATATTGCTAGTCATTTTCTCAATTAATTACAAAAAATAGGTAAACATGAAAATTTGAAGTAGATTGTATTTTCCAGTCAATTTAATTAAATTAGTTACTTTGTGTTTCTTTGTAAGTGTAACATTTTCTGAGTGAAGATTGTTGCACCAAAGTTATTTATTTATTTGTGTGTGTGTGTTGTGTGTGTGTGTGTGAGTGTGTGTGTGTGTGTGTGTGTGTGTTGTGTGTGTGTGTGTTGTGTGTGTGTGTGTGTGGGTGTGTTGTGTGTGTGTGTGGGCATGTTTATGTGGTTTATGAGGACACAAATTTGTATAATGACATAGGTATGAAATAGGTATTACAAGGAGAAGGTGATTTATGAGGACATTTTCAGTGTCCCCATTAATTTAAAACGCTTATAAGTCATACAGAGTGAGTTTTTTGAGGAAAATAGAAATGCACCGTCTCCTGTGAGGGCTAAGTTTAGGTGTAGGGTAGGTGTAGGGCAATAGCACATACGGTTTGTACAGTATAAAAACCATTACGCCTATGGAAAGTCCCTCGTAAACCATAAAAACCAACATGTGGTGTGTGTGTGTGTGTGTGTGTGTGTGTGTGTGTGTGTGTGTGTGTGTGTGTGTGTGTGTGTGTGTGTGTGTGTGTGTGTGTGTGTGTTGTGTGTGTGTGTGTGTGTGTGTGTGTGTGGTGTGTTGTGTGTGATCCAATAATCTTCATTTTGCGGGAAACTTTTTATTGACTTTTAAAAAAATATATACAATGAATGTTAAATCTAAGAGGATTTCATAATTACATTTTAATAAAATGAAATGAATGAATGAATGAACGAATAAACAGAAAAGCAATACAAATGATTGTTTTTGAAGCTAGCTAATGTTATTTGCATAAGTTAATTAATTTCTTAGGGATCAAACCTATAACCTTTATGTTCATCTGATTACATACTGTAACTCCTGTTACTTATGATGCATTGCATCCCAATTATTCGGATCAACAGCAACATAGTACATTCAACACTTTTTTCTTAATTAGCATAACAATAGTCGCATAGAACTAGATCTTTGAATATTGGCATGACGTCTTCACTTGGCAGTTTATTCTGCCTTCAGATATTCTCTATTTATAGACTCTATATAGATGGAGTGAGGAATACATTTGGATCAAAAGGTTCTCTCTTTAGAACAACCTCCTGACCCATTTCCTTTGGCAACAGGAAGGTACACTCTGACCTGGTGAATGTTAATGTTAAAAAGTGAACCCTACTCAGGTCAAATGTTATGGAATAGACATTAATTTTGCATGCAGTGTTTTTTTTAACAACACTGTATGGAGCAGGACTCTGATACCATAGTATAGGGCAATGCAGGGAATGCATATATAGATATAAAAGAGAGAGGCTGTCTGCATGTGTGTGTGTGTTGTGTGTGTGAAAGAAAGAAAGAAAGAAAGAAAGAAAGAAAGAAAGAAAGAAAGAAAGAAAGAAAGAAAGAAAGAAAGAAAGAAAGAAAGAAAGAAAGAAAGAAAGAAAGAAAGAAAGAAAGGGTAGCACCTGCTGACCCAGTTTCTCGCACTAAAGCAGCCCTGTATCAGGAGAGCAGTGCTGCACAGCTGTCAGGCTGTGCCTGTCTGGCACAGGTGGTTGAAGAATGGAATCAGAACAGAGCTGGCAGGATTACAGATATGCTAAGCAATGAGTTACAGACATTGTTGTAACAACCCTAATGGTGTAGTAACCACACTCCTTAGACTCACTACTGCCGATTCTCCACCCCCATCCCCACACTCCATAGTTGAAGTCACCATGAAATAAAATGGATCACTTTTATATGTCTATTTATTTATTTATATGGAACTTTTTTTATCAAATATTTCACTTTCCCCTTGCAACATCTTTTTTTCTTCTCTGATGATGTGTTTGCTTGCACGAGGACAGGACCACCTGTCACTCACATGAGATCACAGCAAAAGCAAATGATAAAGATCCAATGATCCTATCAGTTCCTACTGGACTAAATTAAATCACGCTTTATATACAATATAATTAATTTTTTTTTCGAGAAGCTGGTTCACTAAAATATATGAGCCGATGATAATCAGGTCTGGGTAATCTACTAATAACACAGGGCACAATGTAGGTTAAGACATGCTTTAATGGCGCAAATATCCAGTAAATTGACTACTGCAAACCTTAGTAAATCACCTTGCATGGTTTAATAATTTACTCTCTTTCCCTAATTTTTGCATCTGAAAGAGAAACTAATGCATATACAATAAATTCAGCTGCAACATACATTTTTAATCGAAATTGAAACTTATTGTAAAATTACCAACATCACTTTAAAGTGTCTTATGTAACGTCTCGGTTACGTATGTAACCCTCGTTCCCTGAAGGAGGGAACGGAGACGTCACGTCGGAGGACCGACGAATTGGGATATCGCTTAGAGAGACCAATCCACTTCGAGTGTAAACTAAACGAGCCAATGCACATTGGCATGCGATTATTGCATCCAGCTGCCGCTGATCACAGCGTGAGTATAAGTAGGCAGCAGGTGCAGCGCATATTCAGGTTTTCGCTGAGGAGCCGAGCCGGGGCCCGGCCGCTCAGCGGTGGTACAGGAGCCGTGGCGACGGGACGTGACGTCTCCGTTCCCTCCTTCAGGGAACGAGGGTTACATACGTAACCGAGACGTTCCCTATCAGTCGGTCACTCTCGACGTCACGTCGGAGGACCGACGAATTGGGATCCCTACCAAAAGGCCACGGATACTGCCCCTTCCAGTGTCCCGTGGAGGCCTCCTGTGCCGTTATTTTTTGGCGCAGGTTAGGTCCCCCATAGGAAGATCCGTTACTGTTGTTATGGCACTACCCACTCAGTAGGACTGGATAACACTGGGAAAACGTACCCGTTCAGCTCAGAACAGGAACGCTGCGGAAGCCCTTACCTTCCCGAGGGAGGTTCAGAGGCAGTTACACATATGGACAATAGTCAGATGCATATGGAAGATTGGAGGTGATTGTAACCTCTTGGAGTGGCAGGAAGTCTGCCGGGAAACACGGGCTCTAAGGCTAACCGTGGAAATACACATATGGGATCCGAACGGTCTCTACATATGGAACCCAGCCCTCTACCGGTTCTCAGGGATTCATCGAGTGAGGGCCTGGCGCCGGACGCTCCGCCACGTCCAGCTGCCGAGGGGATGGAGGAGCTCGTCAGGGTCTACAGTGGACTCTCTGGAGCAGTTTTTAGCAAGCCGACCCGAAACCGGGGCCCCTCAGTGCTTCTACCCATTTGAGGTGAGAACACAGGAGGAAACCGGTTCCACACGAAGGCTATAGAATCTAGCGAATGTGTTAGGGGTCGCCCAGCCCGCAGCCCTACAAATATCTGTCAGTGAGGCGCCACGAGCCAGCGCCCAGGAGGACGCTACACTTCTCGTAGAGTGAGCTCTCAACCTGAACGGGCAAGGCACACCCTGTGCCTGATAAGCCAGGGTGATGGCATCCACTATCCAGTGGGCCATCCTCTGCTTGGAGACGGCATTCCCTTTCTGCCGGCCTCCGTGACAGACAAAGAGCTGGTCTGAGGTCTGAAGCTTTGCGTCCTGTCAACGTAGTGCTCAATGCTTGGACGGGACAAGCAAAGCCAGGGCTGGGTCTGCCTCCTCCGGGGGCAGCGCTTGCAGGCTCACCACTTGGTCTCTAAATGGAGTAGTGGGAACCTTGGGCACATAGCCGGGCCGGGGCCTCAGGATTATCTGGGAATCCGCCGGTCCAAACTGTAGGCACGAATCGTCGACCGAAAATGCGTGCAGGTCCCCAACCCTCTTAATGGAGGCCAGTGCAAGCAGGAGCAGAGTTTTCATTGAAAGAAACTTGGGCTCGACTGTCTGCAAGGGCTCAAACGGGCCCTGTTGTAGTGCTCTAAGCACTAAGGACAGGTCCCAGAGGGTATAGAGGGGGGGCGTGGAGGATTCAGCCTTCTAGCCCCCCTAAGGAACCTGACGACCCAGTCATGCTTCCCCACCGACTTCCTTTCCACAGGGTCGTGGTTGGCAGCAATCGCGGCCACGTAGACCTTGAGGGTGGAGGGAGACAGCCTTCGCTCCAACCCTTGCTGCAAGAAGGATAGCACGACTCTGATCGGGCATCTCCGGGGTCTTCTCTGTGAGAAGAGCACCATTCGACGAACAGGTTCCACTTCAAGGCGTAAGCGTGTCTCGTAGACGGTGCTCTCGCCGAAGTGATGGTGTCAACTACCTCTTGGGGTAGGTCACCTAGAACCTCCGCGTCCCATCTAGGGACCAGACATGAAGTTTCCAGAGGTCTGGACGCGGGTGCCATAAGGTGCCCCGTCTCTGAGTCAGTAGATCCTTCCTCAGAGGAATCTGCCAGGGAGGGGCTGTCACAAGGAGCATCAGCTCTGGGAACCAAGTCCGGGTGGGCCAGTATGGCGCCACGAGCAGGATCTGCTCCTCTTCCTCCCTGACCTTGCACAGTGTCTGTGCGAGAAGGCTCACTGGGGGAAATGCATACTTGCGAAGGCCCCGCGGTCAGCTGCCGTCTGGGGATGGAGTTTCCACTCTCCGGGGACCAAAGCTCGTGACAGCTCGTCGGCTGTCCGTTGAGCAAGCCCGAATATGAATGGCGCGAAGCGACCTCAGATGCTTCCGACTCCAGAGGAGGAGGTGGCGGGCGAGTTGCGACATGCGACGGGAGCGTAGACCACCTTGTCGGTTGATGTACGCAACGGTCGCAGTGCTGTCCGTACGGACCAGTACGTGCTCGCCTCGTAAGCGTCTCTTGAGACGGTTCAAGGCCAGGCGTACTGCCAGCAACTCTAGGCAGTTGATATGCCAGTGCAGTTGGGGACCCGTCCAAACCCCCGACACTGCAAGCCCGTTGAACGTGGCCCCCCAGCCCTTGGCGGAGGCGTCCGTGTAAACCACATCATGCCTGGAGACCTGTTCCAGGGGCATTCCTGCCCGAAGGAACGAAAGGTCTGACCACGGGGTGAAGGTTTGGCGGCAGGCTGGAGTGACTTGGACCCGCAGCGTGCCGCTCTGCCACGCCCACCTCTGGACTCGGCCATGGCGCCAGTGTTGAAGCGGTCTCATATGGAGCAGCCCCAGCGGCGTGACCGCCGCCGCAGCCGCCATATGCCCCAGGAGCCTCTGAAACTGTTTCAGTGGTGCCGCCGTCCTGTTCTTGAACGTATTCAAGCAGTTCAACACCGGCTGAGCGCGTTCCTGCGTGAGGCGCGCTGTCTGATTGACCGAATCCAAACTCCAAACCGAGAAAAGAGATCCTCTGCGTTGGCAAGAGTTTGCTCTTTTCCCAGTTGACCCGAAGGCCCAACTGGCTGAGGTGCGAGAGCACCAAATCCCTGTGTTCGCATAACTGATCCTGAGACTGAGCCAGTATGAGTCAGTCGTTGAGGTAGTTGAGAATGCGCACGCCCTGTTCTCTCAAGGGAACAAGGGCTGCCTCCGCTACTTTCGTGAAGACACGGGGCGATGGGGACAGCCCGAAGGGCAGGACCTTGTACTGATATGCTCGTCCTTCGAACGCAAGCCGCAGGAATGGCCTGTGGCGCGGAAGGATCGGCACATGGAAGTACGGGTCTTCAGGTCAAATGCTGCAGACCGAACTTGGGGACGGATGCATCCGAAGACGCGGTTCTGCATGAGCATCTTGAAAGGAGGTTTATGAAAGGCCCAGTTCAAGATGCGCAGACCCAAGATTGGTCATAACCCACCGCTTTTCTTGGGCACAATGATGTAAGGGCTGAAAAACCCTGCCTTCATATCGGCTGGAGGGACCGGTTCCATCACGTCCTTCGCCAGTAGGACAGTGATTCCTCTCACAAGACACGGGCATCGGCTGCCTTCACTGCTGTGAGGTGGATGGCCCTGAACTCGGGAGGACGCCGGGCGAACTGAATCGCATAGCCGAGTCAGATGGTCCTTAGGAGCCAGCGAGACGGCTGGGCAGCTCCCGGCACCCAGACACCGTACAAGCGGGACCATCGGGACCACCGACGTACCCGCGGTAGGGCAGCGAGGTGGAATGCAGGGACCTGGCCCGTGGCGGACCGAGAAGGGGTCTGAGTGTGCGGTGCACGTTTACCTGCTTCCATAATTTGGCAGAGGGTGCGTGAGTAGCCTTTGATGACGCTCTCGAACCGCCCACTGCTGCCTGCTGGCGAGAGAGGAGGATGAGTGTGGTCCGAAGTTGATTCGTCCATGACTCTCCAAGCCCTCTTGGGACCCAGAGACAGAGACAACCGCTTCCTGTCGAGATTTTAAAAAAAAAACAGATTATCCACCCGGCCCTCCTCCGGGGGAGGGAGAGATGCACTTACCCTCTCCCGAAGCAGTTCCCTCTCTCTCTGGGTCGCCCGTCCCGAGGCCTCTTGCTCCTCTGCTTACCGCCAGTAGACGGGGGCCAGGACGGGCGGGGCGGCCTGCCTACACCTAGCTCTACGGCACCGCTTTTGGAGGCTGCTGCGGATGCGGTGCGGGAGCAGGGGTGGATGCAGGGGGCCGCCCTCGGCGACGAGCAGGCTGGGCGCTGCAACCGGCGGACGGGTGGAGGCAGCAGCTGCCCGCCGAGGCAGGAAGTGTTAGATCGCCTCAGTCTGCTCCTGTGCAGCCGGGAACTGCTGGGCCAGTTACCGGCTGCGTCGCCGAAGAGGCCAGTCTGGGATACAGGAACCTTGAGGAACCGACTTTGTCGGCGTCCCTATGTCAACCAGACACAGCCAGAGGTGGCGCTCCTGGACCACAAGTGTGGACATCGCACGACCCAGAGACCGTGCCATAACCTTCGTCGCTCGTGGCGCGAGGTCAGGTGCGGTACGGAGCTCTTCTCAGAACTTCCGGATCGTAACCACCCCCGTGCATGTCCCTCAGTGCTTTTAGCCTGAAAGAACCT
The DNA here is from genome assembly GCA_027422405.1 of Ptychobarbus kaznakovi. NCBI lineage: Eukaryota > Metazoa > Chordata > Actinopteri > Cypriniformes > Cyprinidae > Ptychobarbus > Ptychobarbus kaznakovi. Next base: position 12,718,355 of record CM049799.1, read on the forward strand.
GCAGTAACGCCGTAGCATTAGGTGGAGGCAGCATCTCCACAGGCCACATAAGCCTCGCCGGATGAGACCAGACGAGTACCTACAGGCCCGGAAGAGGAGGCACGGTTTGCCCTGCCAGGTGGAGACAGTATAGGGACACACTTGCATCGCAACTGACCGCTCCACCGGGGGGACCCCCGTAACCCCTAGCTGCACCACCGAGGGTGGTGAGGGAGGAGGAGTTAGCAGGTCGGTTTCTGGCAGTAAAAGGTGCCGTCCACGACCTGTAAGCCCCTCATGCACGTCCGGAGAGAGGCACCCGGGGCAGGGCGCTGAGAACCAGCACAAGCTACCCCGAGAAACCAGTCGTCCAACCTCGAGGGTTCGGGACACGGTGGCTTTCTCCACTCGAGCCCTACCCTTTCGGTGGCCCGGGAAAGCATAGCCGTCACTTCCAGATCCGACTCAGGCATTGCTACCGCCGGAGCGGCAACGCAGCCGAATCTTCCTCTCCAGAAGCTCCGGCTCACCCTCCGATGCAGCGATCGACATCTGGTCGTTGGGAGGAGTGCCAAGGATACTGCTGGTACGCTCCTTTTAGAGGGCCCAGCACGTTCCATTGGCAGCTCAAATGGTTGCGGAGCGCAAGAGGAGCGATGGTCCCCTGAGGGTTTGCCACCGCTGTAATCCTCAGACCAGCCGTGCTACCGCCTGAAGTAGACCTCGCCTGTCTGCAGCCAGGACGAGAACTAGATCGAGACGGAGGCAACAGCTCCGCCCCTTTGTCGAGGTAACGGAGCCTGGCCGCAACTCCGAGATGAGCATCCACAGTGAGAAGATGACTCATCCACGAACGCCACCTCAGCGTGCTGCCCCAGGCACGTGAGGCAGCGATCGTGACCATTCACCCAGCGCCAGGCAACGACCGCATCCAGAAACGCACGGGACACGTTGTCTGAAGCAAGACCCAACTCGTCTTTATAAAGACGCAACGTCAAGTTTGCCAGACGCAACGTCGTCTTTAAAAAGACGCACCCGTGAATGCTCTTTTAGGGAAAAAACTCTTTTAGCGTGCTGAAGCACACAGGGGAGATGGTCATCTGCAACACAAACAGGGGTAGTGCAGCCTGATGTGTGCAGTCCACTCGACACGGGAAGAACCACCACCGCTGTAGAGCCGTCCGCCAGCACGAGAGTCTTCCGAAGAGCGTGCTGAACTCGTTGAATTCACTCGTCAGCAGAAGTCAGGAGCAGAACGATGTAACCGCTCGGCTCCGAAGCGAAAAGCTGAATATGCGCTGCACCTGCTGCCTACTTATACTCACGCTGTGATCAGCGGCAGCTGGATGCAATAATCGCATGCCAATGTGCATTGGCTCGTTTAGTTTACACTCGAAGTGGATTGGTCTCTCTAAGCGATATCCCAATTCGTCGGTCCTCCGACGTGACGTCGAGAGTGACCGACTGATAGGGAACTAATCTAACAAAATTCAATCAAATTCATTATAGCAGAACTACATAACTATGTGCAATAACAAAGTGATCCACATTTCCATTAGAAATACTGACTATACTTAATAATTTAAAAATGATGTGACGGAACTACAGTGTGTAATGAACCGAATGAGTGAACTGTTTAATAAAATCATTACATTATATAGCACATGGTTTTAAAACATGAACCACTGACTATTAATTATTTTTAACATGAAATATTCTACATGGTGACAGCGCAGAATGTTGAGGAAAATGTTTGCTAATTACCATGAAGAGAATTTAAGTTGATATGGCAGATTTGCAGTAGTTTAGCAGCAAATTAGTATATGCTTCACTATCAGTTTAACCTTCCTGTACCCCTACAGGAAACTTTGTGCATTTTTAAAATGGGGACACTGAAAATGTCCTCATAAATCACCTTCTCCTTGTAATACCTATGTCATACCCATGTCATTATACAAATTTGTGTCCTCATAAATCACATAAACATGCAACACACACACACACACACAACACACACACACACACACAACACACACACACACACACACACACACACACACACACACACACACACACACACACACACACACACACACACACACACACACACACACAAACAAACTGAGTTCCCTTGAAGTGAAAGTCATCTACTCAAGCAAAACTTGAGTCAAAGGCTAAAATACAATGGTTGTATTTTGTTGTGCCAGACAAAAACTCCAATAAAAAGGAGAACAAAGGAGGACATACAAAATACGTCAGCAGTTCAATCTTATCAAATTTCCCATTCATTCAAACATCTCTGGCAGTTCAGAAAACTGAAAGAAACCTGAAAAGCTAAATAACTTTGATTTAACTTGAACAAAATTCTAGCTGTCAAAATTCTTCAAATACAGTTTAGATCGCCTTGGCTTGTCACAGGTGGCTGATGGGAAGGGCTTGTATTAAGCCCCAGGGACAGCTGGCACACTAGTCTTTAGAAATGTCATGACACCCTTCCTGCATTTGAGATTTGAAATAATCTCATTAATAAATCATATAATTACATTTTGCATTTGGCAGACAACATTTATGCAGGTGCGCCAATATGTGTGTTCCCTGGGAAACAAAGCTACAGCAATATAGGCAAGTGATTGAATGTTGTTGACCCAAGGCTAAACACTGTAAAATAACTTTGTGAAATGTATAGTATAACCACTTGCTGGCAGCAATTAGCAAGTAAGTTGTATAGTTATAGTAAGTATGCAAGTAAGCATAAATACAAACATGTAACATGTTTTTTTGAGGAATGATAATAGGCATAGCCTACATAAAGATCCAATTCTAATTATATCATGTTGCTCTGGTCATGCATATTTGTGTCAGGGCTCTGCCCTGGCAGCCTTGTCTGTGTTGTCTTTGTTTAATGTTTCTTTGCTTGTCTTGTGCCTGAACATGGTTGTGTCTTTGTTTGTGTTGGCCATGTGCTCCCTTTGTCCTCCCTCCTTGTTTCCAGTTACCCCGCCCACTTGTTTAGTCCTAGTCTAGTCCTCGTTTACCTGATTGTATCCACCTGATCCTTGTGTGCTCTGCTCCTTTATATGGTGCTCCTTTTCCCATTTGTCTTTGCTGGTTCGTTTGTGTACGTTGAATGTGCTTGCACCTAGCTACTATCAGTAGTCTTGGTAGAGCTTTCTATTCAGCCTTTTGCATTTTATCTAGTTTTGTTTGTTTCCCCGCTTGTTATATTTTAGTTTGTATTTGTCCTTATGTTTAGTCTATAGTCCAGTTCCAGGCTTGGGTTAGTTCTTCGTTTTTATTTGTAGTTCTAGCCATTTATTCCTAGCATATTCATTTTGTTATTCCTTAGGTTTCATAAGTTCCAGTTGATAGTGTCTAGTATTTATTTTATTAGTTTTGTTTTTACTTTTCTTTGTATTTTATTTATTTTTGATTTTTTGTCTCTCATAGTCACAGTTTGCAAGCTTTTACTTTTGATCGGTGACTATCTCTTGTCCATCCTGTAGTCTTGTCTTTGTGTGTGTCTGTTGTGTTGGTTCCTGCTCTACTCCACGAGTCCTCCCTGGTCGCTGGTTCTTCTGACCTGACTGTCATTTGGGGCTTCAAGAGTTATCATTCCCACGGCCAAGCTTGGGGCTGCTTGAGCTGCTACCTAGTTCCCGTTTGCCTCTGGAGTCTGGAGCTACCCCCCTTCTCCGACCATCCTGTTCTCCGGTTGTCTGCCTGCCTCGTCCTTTTGTGTACCCATTGTTAATAAACTCTATTTCCCCCTGTTCATTCTGCATCTGGGTCCTCCCTTGCCAAACCCTGACAATTTGTTGACTCGTGTCCTCTACAAAGCTGTTGTTTCCTCAATATAGGACACAAACTTAACACAATGTAATACATTACTTCCACGAGTTGGGAATGAAACTATTAATTTAATTAAGGCTAGCAACAGTCTATTGTATTTAGTTGCTGCAGTTTGCCCAGTGATGAAGCTCAGAAAAACATGACCTTGTGAAAAACATCATAAAAGTTTTGCCTGTTTCTGTGTTTTCTTTCACCTCTGCCCGCTTCAGTATTTGATTTCTAACATCACGCAGAAACTAGCAAGAGAAAATTAGTAAAGGATTTAGCGCCCCAAAACACATGCATATGCACGGACACAACTTCAATTATTATTTTATCAAACAATGTTACTCCTTCACCAAACTGATGACGTTATGAGTAAAAGTTGCCAGGAAAGGACATATATTTGTTTGTGTGTGTGCGCACACCATTGTTTTCCTTGCACATAAAAAAGTGTTCTCGTCGCTTCATTAAATTCTGATTGAACTACTGATGGCAGATGGACTATCCCAACGATGCTTTTCATATATTTATGGACCATGACAGTGCAATTTACGAATCTCGTTGGTTTACTGATGAAAAAAATCCTGTTCAAAATGACTTTAGTATTTCATAGTAAAATATATTTACTGTATAATTTACACCATTGAAATCTGACCTTGAAGCTGTGCAGATATACAGGCCCATGCTGTAAACAGGTACTACAGTATGCATTTGTTCATCTTGCAGTAATAATGATGTGAAAACTATAGAAGTGTTACATGTACAATGTTAGTGTTGTACAGTAGAAAGTTTGTTGTATTGGGTCTTAAAAGTCTTGAATAAATCCTTCATAATTTGGTTCGCAAACTTTAAAAGAAGAATCTGCAGCAGCTGTAAACAGAATATGACATATCTAAAGTGACACATCCATTACCATTCTCCTTAATAAATTTGCACATCTGTGTGGACAATTTGAGTTCATGTCTGTCTTGGATTATTTTTAAATAACACCCTCTGTCATTTCTCCTATTCTAACTGTCGTGCCAAATCAAAGTCCATAAAATGATGAAAAGGTTATACTGAACATGTTCTAAATCATTTGTATATAAAACAAGCACAGAGAAGCACACATTTATGTAGTTATATTAATCAAATTTAGTCAGTGCAGTTTACTTGTCAATTATTTGTTTTGACAGAAAGTCAGAAGTCTTTGAAGAGACATACAAAACTATGGAGTCAATTTAATGCCACATATATTTGCAAGAGAACTGAAGCATTGCAAAAGAAAATCAAGTTTTGCAAATGAAAATGAAAGTATTGAGAAAAAAATAAATGTGCTTTTTGTAAACAAAAATAAAGAATTGCTAAATATAAATGAAACAGAGTAAAAGCAATGATTTTGCAATACATATTTTCCGTGGCCATATTTACAAATTTATTTGCAAAACTGCTTTTATTTTGCATTTCAGTCTTTGAGCTTGCGATACCGTTTTCCACTTTGTGCTTCACGTTTCTGCACGTCTCACTTTGTGGCACTATTTTGACGCAGGGGTGGAGTCAAGGGATGGGCATGCCTCCCTGGAAGTGACGTCATCGGCTCGAGACGCAGATCACAACTGATCCAGCCACCGTCATTGAGCAGAGACATGCGGGTGGATTGTTTCCTTTTATTCTCTAGTTTTAAAACATGCATGTTGTCATTTTATTAACTTTATTAACAAATGTATATGTGTATTAGCAGCGTTTGCTCAAGTTAAAGAAGGTGTTAATATGAATGAATGAATGAATGATGCATTTATACAGCGCTTTATTGTGTATTGTTGTACACCCAAAGTGCTTTTCAATCATGTGGGGGGGTCTCTCCTCAACCACCACCAGTGTGCAGCATCCACTTGGATGATGCGATGGCTGCCACAGGACAATGGCGCCAGTGCGTTCACCAAACACCAGCTACAGGTCGAGAGGAGAGAGAGTCAGAGAGCCAATCAAGTGGAAGGGGGTGATTAGGAGGCCATGATTGACAATGGCCAGTGGTGAGAATTTGGCCAGGACACAATATGGACATCTGCTGCTTAATTCTCTCAATGTGCACACTTTTATAGCATTAAAATGTGAATTGTTTAATTTGGTTAACTAAATTTGTATTAACAATGCTTGTTCAAAATCTCTTAACCTGTGGGAGGAAGCCTGTGCACAGCATTCTTTGTTTATATTAGTTCAGAGTTACTGCTAGTTTTAATGTAAAATAATGCAAGTAACTTAATAAACATCATTAAAAAGGTCTAAGACTCAAGCTTCACATTGATCTCGACTTCGTTTTTCATTTACATCACTCCTGGCATAAATAAAGAAATTACTGTCACTGGAAGATAAAAAAAAAACTAAGCTTGAGTCTTTTTGGTTTGGTTTTGTCGTGGCCACGAGATATTAAGTCGTGGGAACATGATAATACTGTATGTCATGGCAACAAGATCCTATTTAGGGAACAACATCAATTTATAATGGCCACGAGTTTAATCATGCATAAACAAACCCGCGTGACCATAGCAACCTGGGATTATCAGAGATTGATAAAATATATTTATCCATCTGTAGAATATCAGAACGAATCAGAACATCGAAACAGGAGGAGCCGAAATTCCACAGAGGCCCAAGTCAACAGGACGTCATAAATCAGATCCCTAGCGCCAGCCCATCTGAAGAAAGCCTAGCTAGCAAGCCTCTTTTACAGAACAGCTTGCAACATTAAGACAAAATAATACTTATTGATAAGTCCAATGCAGGAAGCAGATTGTCAAATTTGGGGCAAGTAATCAAAATCAATGGTCAAAGAGATGCACCGTGTGCCCGTCACATGTAAATCGCGAGCTACAGACTTTCTTGGGCGGGTCCGCCCACTCAAGATGAAGACCAGACTGAAATTCCTTTGTTGCCTTATGTTCTACACAGAACTACACAGAGACTGTCTTTTACATATGCACCTAAAATCATCTTAAAAGGACTTATGAGCAGCTAATCATTTCTATGCATAACTTCATATTATGTATGTAACCCACACAATTGACTATCGTGTTATAATCACATATTGTGTATATATTTTTAATAACTATTGAATAGCTTAAGGATTCATATTCATGTTTAGTATGTGTGTGTTTGAATCTTCTTGCTTGGAACGTTTCTTCCAATCAATTATTCGTCAAAGGTATCATAGTCTTGTTATAGAAATCATGTCCAAAATTATATTCTACAAGAGGGATCGGACCATGTGACTGACAAGATAACATGCTTTATGTATTGGAAGGAGAAACAGGGCAACACCCCGAGCTAAGATAATATCTAATTGGTCAACACACCGGTTGGGAGGAGAACAGGGCAACACCCCGAGCTAAGATAATATCTAATTGGTCAACACACCGGTTGGGATGTGTCCAAAAGCTGAGTTTAAAAACTCAGGACACCATCAAACTTTCCTCCTCTCTTCTCTTTTTGCTTTTGCCTTTTGCCACCGCGTATTGATGCTGCTTTTTAGCGCTTATTGAGCATACTCTGGCCTACATGCCAGCTGCTACTTAACACCACGATGAGAAGAAAAACAATCTAGTCTTGTTACATCCTTTTATTCTTTTAATTTAGTTTATTTTCTTTACGATGAGTTTCGTGTTCAAATGTTAAGTTTGCTGCAAAGTCCAGCTCCGTCTGCATCCGTTTCAAATGTCAACTCGCAACGGACTCTGAATCCATTTGTCAGGTAACGCCCAACCATTGGCTTCCCAAGACTTCACTACAAAGGACCACTGATCAGCAACCTCGGGAAACCCCCTTTCTGCAAATACGATGACAAAAGGGAACCCCTTAACACAAAGGCAATGCAAGCGAGTAACCTCCAGATTTTTGCTGAGCTGGTGCATTTAATATAAATGTTTGCCTCATTGAGAAATTCAAAGCGAAGGTTAATTAAGTGATGGATGGTTGTTCAGGTCTATGCAATTGCACATATTGCTGTAAACTTGGAATTTCACATTTTTATTCTCTAAACTCATCCTTTCCTCATTCTCTCTCTCTTTCTGCAACTTGTGTGAATGCTTGTGATTATGTGTTATATTAGTTTTCATGTCTTAGATTTATAAATAAAGACTTATTTGTATTTAAAAGATAAGTATCTTGTGTTTTGTGCTTACAAGTTAATGTCTTAAACTGCTGATCTTGTTACTGTGCTATTTAATAGTGTTTTCACTATATTTTGGATTTTAATATCCAGTGCAGAGTTGATGTTATACGGCTCGTTTAGTGAATCGCTGCCGACTCAGTGATCAGCCGTGAAACATTGAGTCTGTTCAAATTCCCTATAAAATCATAAATTAGTCCCTTTGAGCTAAATTGACCCCTTTCCCTTACATTACATCACACATCCCACAGTCCGTTGATCGTGTCTTTTTATGTAATATATGTGTACATTAGGCTATTATTATTATTATTATTATTATTATACAGCCCTGAACGTTAAAAGATCGAAATGAAGGGAAAATAAATAAAATACATAACAACGAATATAAAAATATTAACAATAATATTAATTACATATAAAATACATGGACTTTCAAGACTTGTGGGATGGATAAAATTGTTTTCTTGTCGGCCTATTTTATTATATGTACTTTATGTAACATTTATACATAATAAACTTAATTTGAATGCCACTGTCTTCACAATGTCTAGAGTCATAAAATTATTTTTAGTCATCAGCTGTTTTTGTCCTATTGTTTTAAGTTCACAGATATTTTTAAGCAAATTATACTAATAGCTTTTCTTAATGATGAATATAAACCAGCCTGCAATGACAAAGAGAATTACAAGGAAATAAATACATATTTCGGTGGTGTAATATTATAGCTAATACAATGTTTTAAGATAACCCATGTTATTTAAATTACTAAAATACCCTAAATAGACTATTATAAGCAATACCAATTCACCACACTGCAAAGGATGTATGATACAATGACAGTGGCGGCTGCTGAAAAGAGGGGAAGCTTCAAATCATAAAAATTGCCATTTATTTATATGCACGTTCCTTTTCAGTTTCACGGGCCGATGACGTGTCGCTTCCGGCCTTGGCCCAGGGGGTGTAGGCATGCCCTTTCTAGGCCTGTTGTACATATGAATTAATGAACGTCTAATATATATATATATATTTAACCCGTGTGGGAATTATGTTAAACCAATTTAAATTGTGTGAAATATACTCCACCCCCATGCAAAATCCGCGATGGGACAAAATGGAGACACAGTGCCTCAAAGAAGACCACGCCCACGCCCACACCAACCGTGAGAGGTGCCGCCTCCTTGTCATTTATTTATAACAAAAAAAAAAAAAATATGAAACGCAATGTGTAGGCTAAAAAAAAACAATAAATACGGGACCCCCAAAAAACTGCATAAAAGTGGATTAAAAAGAGATGACGCAAGCTCAAACTTCCATTCATCCCAGACTGAAGCGTCCGTGGGCGGGACGCAAAATAAAAGCTGCATTGCAAATAAATTAGTAGATATGGCCATGGAAAATATGTATTGCAAACTCATTGCTTTTGCTCTGTTTCATTTATATTTTGCAATTCTTTATTTTTGTTTGCAAAACTTATTTTTTCTCGCAATACTTATTATTATTATTTTTGTTTACAAAAAGCACATTTCTTTTTGATACTTTCATTTTCGTTAACAAAACTTTATTTTCTTTTGCAATGCTTCAATTATCTTGCAAATATATGTGGCATTAAATTGACTACACACAAAACAGCTTCTCCAGTGCTTTGATGAAACACATTTTTTTGCTTCACAGAATTTGGAAATTGCAAAAAAAAAAAAAAATTCTGTCATCTACATTTCAGAATTTTGAATCAACAATGCATGTGTTTGGTAACTACACCTGACATTCATTATCCTTGACTAGTAAAACAACCATCATTGTGGTCAGATTGTTTTGAGCCATCACTCTAGCACAAATTGCTCATTACTGACAACCAAATAGGCTTTCAAAAACTTAGATCTATTATCTGTTGTTGTAAAAAATTTTTTCTAAAACCAGAAATTATATGAAGTTTGAAACATTTGATTGAACATCAAAGGTATAAGTGAGTCTTAACTGGCACCAAGCTCTATGAATGCAGTGAGTGTAGCAGTCATACCAATGAATCACTGAATTAAGTTGATCTGCAACATTCTGAAATTGTGGAAATATATTCAGCCTGCTTCATGGCTTCATTAAATCAGTTTCCTCTGTATGTTCCTCTTGAACTCATTTTATGAAGAAAATTAATGCTGATGAAATATACGATGCACTGTGATTGACATAGATAAACTTAATAAGAGTTTTATTAAAGAGCTCAAGATAATTATTTATAGACATTAGTTATTTGTCTATATATATTAGTCATATTATATATATATATATATATTATATATATATATATATATATATATATATATATATATTCTGCAAAATGATCTTGGTCTTTCTGTTCTAGGTTCATGAGCAGTGCAGTTCTTCATTTGTAAAGAGTAAAAAGCAGGAGAAATTACACAGACTGATATAGCATCAATCAATAACCTCTGAACTCATGGTCTGTCTTGAGAATTTTATGCATACATTTTTCTATGGAGAAAATTAAATGTGATTTTGTGAACCCAGCTGCAATCCATTAACTTTGCATAAAACCATCTCCCAAAGTAATGGAAAGTAAAACTCTGGATATGATAAATACAATTTTAGGTGGATACTGCACAACACTACTACCTTTGTCTGCTGCATTTTTATTGACAACTAGAGCATTTATTGTTACTTACATGTATGTGTGGTCCGCTGCCCATTTCCCTTCCTGTAACTATGAACTCCTGCCTGAGAACCAGCTGCAGCTTGCTGCTGAGAATGTTCTTCATTTTCTCAACGTGGCTCCATCACTGACTCGGTTGTCTTGGTAGTGCGTTGGTGATTATCTCGGCAGTTCTACCTCTTAATCTCAATCTCTGACCGTGCTTGCCTTTGGTACTATTACGGCACTGCTCACTCAGCTGCTGGATTCCAGCTTATCTGCACTACCTTTTACTCTTCTGAATTCCGGTGGCCTTACAACTGGAATTGCAATTTTACAAATGTTACAATTTGTCACTTGCAATTTTAATTTGTTTAAATAACCTACTTGTATGAGCAATTCAACTTACTGCCTGCACAATGCTCCATAAAAAACATTAATATTTTGATTGAAACATTTGTTCTCTATGCTATAGCATTTCTTCCTCATGTGTTCTGAAAGCAGTTGATGTAGCTTTCAGTTTAGCTTCTCAAGCACACAAGGATCTCTCACATCAAATAATCTCAGCAACCACTCACATCCTCCAGTTCTGCTACCAGCTATTTCTCACTTATTTCTCACTAAATACAGTTCACTAGTCAGCCTCTCTTCTGTTCTATCAAATCATTTAACAACACTTTCGTGAGGATTTCCTTGACTGGACAGAGCAGAGCTCTTACTGCTTAACATCATTTTACGCCAACTGACTGTTGCTTTAAAATGGCATACAGAATTGCAGCCTTCACAGTAGCGCGTTTATGCACCACGCAAACCCGGAACTTGATTTCTTCTTTCTTCTGAGGGTGGACCTCAGTGCCTACTCTAAAATTAAAGTACATCATTTTACAATGCAAAAGATTCAAATAAGATTCAAATCTTGACAGCTAAAAACAGCATTATCTGTTTTTTGTAAAAAAAAAATTATAAATGAAAATACGTAAAAAGTCAAAATATGATTTGTGAGTTTACTGGAAAATTTGATCTGTTAAGCATTATACATAACAGATAGTCTTGTGTCATATATCATTGAAAAAGTCACAACTATAAAGCCAATCAATACAAAGTGTATGTAAGCAGTATATACTACATGTGGCTTTGGGCTGCGTTTGGTTTGTAGCTTTACACTAGTAAACCATAGTAGATCACATACTGTATATTTATTTAAAAGTAGGTGTTCTTGATTCAAATGAGCCTAAACAAAACATAAAAAGCTTTAGTAAAATAACCTGATAGCTGGGAATTTTACTAAATTGTATTTGTCACGGTCCTGCTGGTGTGCCCTGGCTGGCCACCAGATGTCTTTGTGTGTTTGTTTGAGCACATGCCTTGTTATTTGTTATTGGTGCCATGTGCTCTCCTTTCTATTGTCTGACCCCGCCCTTCTTGTTATCTCATTATTGTTTCACTTATGCCACCTGTGTCCTCCTCGTTACCCTCCTCGTTTGTCTCCGCATTTATTCTCCTGGTGTTTGCAGTCCTATGCTGTTTGGTTGTCTAGTGTCAGATGTCAAGTTGTGTGTGTGTTATCTCTGCCTGTCTCCCTCGTTTTTGTTCCCCCTCGTGGTGGTTTTTGTTCGTTTTAGTTTTTTTATTATTAAAAAAACCCACATTCTCCTGCACTTGAGTCCTCGCCTCATCTCTCTTCATGCAACATGACAGAACCAAACAGCCAAATGAGGACTCCGCAGAGAATTGGCTCACACCATCCACCATCCCCTAACATTAGCAGCCCCCTCTACCAAAACATCCTCCAATTTCAGGCCCTTAACTCGCTCCGTCAGCAGGGGACCAGCATGAGGAAGTTTGCCCTGAGGTTCAGTAGGTTAGCCGAGGGCTTGGGGTACGATGATGCGGCCCTCAAGGACCTATTTAATAGTGCCCTTGAGGAGCCCCTCAACTGGTGGAGAATGAGGGGGCTGACAAACTTGATATTTGGGGAATTTTTTGAGTTCCTGGAGCCCGCTCCGCTCCGGGAGGCCACAGAGTCCGCTCCAGAGCATGCTCTGGTCCGGGAGCCCACAGAGCCCACCCGCTCTGTTGGCCCCGCCCTGGCCTACTGCTCTGCCGGCCCCGCCCTGGCCTACTGCTCTGCCGGCCCCGCCTTGGCCTCCTGCTCTGCCGGCCCCACACTGGCCTCCTGCTCTGCCGGCCCCGCCCTGGCCTCCTGCTCTGCTGCCCCGCCCTGGCCTCCTGCTCTGCCGGCACTACCCTGGCACCCTTGTCCACCTCTGTCTCCAGGCCTGCTGCCGCTACATGGGCCTGACCCACCATCCCTCTAATAGCTGACATTTTACTTATCGAAGATTGTTCTTTGCATGAACATTTTCAGTTTATGCCAGAATGAAGCGAAGAGAGGTGAGTGCGGACACAGCGGTCACCTGATAGATACACAGGTCATTCAAATGCAAAATATAAAATAAATGCATTTGATTGGTAAAACAAATTCAAACGTGAATGAAATTTATGGAAAGCTCCACTAAATAATAGCGCTAATAAGTGGGGGGCGTGGTAGGGCTTTGACGCTCGGCGCTACCAATGACCAGTCAATCTACTCCAAAGCCAATCACGGGCCCCCTCCTTGCTTGGGCCCTGGGGCTTCAGCCCCGCCTAGCCCAATGGTTAATGCGGCCCTGCTCACAGGAGCAGCATTGCATAGTGCTTTGCTAAATTTAAGACACCCGGGATGGGTACATGTCACAATGCAGTGTTTTCCAACATCATTTAAAAACATTCGGATGTTCAACCAATAGAAACTGGATCTTGGATATTGTGGGTCGGTATAGTGGGAAGGGGTGACGCGTAAAGACTAAGGGTGAATCCCAATTCTCTGTCTTAGCCCTTCCCCGTACCCCTTCCCCTTAGTTTTGCGCATTCACAAGAGAGTAAGGGCTATACCAATTCTCGTTTTGATCGAAGGGTAGGGCTAAGGGGAAGTGGTAGACTAAGTGGTCCCCTTAAAACCAAGCATTTTCGCAAGCTTACTTGAAACTATGGGGTACCCAGAACACACTGCGCAACCGGCAACAATGGCAGCTAGATCATCCAGAGAGTCCCATAAATGTAGGTATTTTCGGTTTAAATATTTGATTTAAAAATAACGACTGTCTTGTTTTGTCCTCTACACAGTCCTGTACATATATACTTGCAACCATGTTCTTAATTGAAACTTTTTTTTAAATCACTAGTTGTCCAAGCCAACGTTACATTGCTGATTTACACAACAGTCCCGCATTTCTCTGACTAGAGAAAAACATCACTAAAGCCCACGCAATCGACATACACACAATTGCAGACGGCTTCTTGGAAGTTTGTGATCAACACTTGTCGCCTCTGGTGACGTAGCAGCCAGCTAACGACGATGTATGATGACGTAACAGTAACCAAGTGCCGTCTCATTTCATAGGGGGATGTTTTCACCCTAGTGGCTTACCACTCGGTTACGAGGGACAAAGGCTAGGGGTAAGACGAAGGGGAAGGGGAAAGACAGAGAAATGGGATTCACCCTTATCAGGGAATGTTTTACAGCAGGGTTGTGCTTTGGTCAATATAAAGATAACTTTTGCAATGTTATCTATGTCTATTGATGCCCGTTTTTTAACCATTTACTTTAAAACTTACTCAAAAAAACAAAAAAATCCAATAGAGACTTGATATCCAGATTTTAATCTCATACATGTTACATATTTAATTTATTGACTTTAAAGGCTTAGTTCACCCACAATTGAAATTTCTGCAATTAATTACTCACCTTCATGATTAAATTATATATTAGTTAATATTATTGACATAGTATATATGTTGGAGTGTGATTTTTCAATGTAAACAGTCACAAAAGTTTTATGTACATTACACTCTTTACACTTTTGCAAGCACATAATCCAACCCCTGCCCATAAACCTACCATTTGTAGATAAAACAAAAGATATAACAGGCAGATACAACTACAGTCACAACTACACACAATATTCAAAGAATATTAATATTCCAAGCCTTCTGAGGCTAAAAGATTGATTTATGAGAGTAATATATGCAATCACGTCTTCATCTGCCATAAGCTCAAGATCCCATGTGTGCAAATTAAAAAAATGCTGCCAGAAGAAGTCTTACGTCAGCCTTGGTTGTGAAATGCTATTGGCTCTTGTGTGTCTCCTGACTGATTGTGTCATGCTATGGGAGTATCTTTTTGAATGAGATGTGAGCATGTCATCGGAGTGGGATCATTTTCAGTGCTTAAAACCTTATGTTTTACTCTCTTCTTCGTAGAAATATTTTGTATGGCTTAAGAAGACTTGGAATGCAACACAACTTGTTTGTAATACTTTTATACTGCTTTTTATGTTCAGTTTTTTGCAATAAATACCTGTGACTGTACTTTTATTTGCCTATTGTGTGTTTTATATTGTTCAGAAATGGGTAGATTTAGGGTAGGGGTGGGGTTATGTGCTCCAATGAAAGGTGCTCCAATTTATATGAATATAAATTAATATACAATTATTTATATTTTTACAAATGCATGCAAAACATTAAATTAAGGCAAACGACTGAAACCAATGGAGGATCTTGCATGTCAAAAAGGTATGCTAAAAGGGTACCCTGTGCTTTAAAACATGATGCTAAAGGGGTATCTTGAGCGTCAAAAAGTAACGTCAAGGGGTTCTGATCAAGCATCAATATATGACGAGTTGGGAGTGAGAATGTGTTGATGGAAGCTATATCTATGTTAGACTATACTTATTGTAAAATTTGGTTCTCTGACTCTTGAAACTGAATCTTCATTTCTGGGTTAATGGTTTTTATTTTAATTGTATTGTGTGTGCTGGCTGTAACATAGTGTACACATGATCTTTTGACTGACTCTCATATTTTTCTCCCATTGTCCAGGTTCTTCCTAAACTCAGTGTGCACCTTGTTCACCTCCTGCACATTGCAAGTTGAATTTAGAAATTCGTACTACTGTAGCAGATTTTAGGATAGCATCTTTGTGTTTGCCAGTAATGAAGGTTCAATCAGCTTTGTGTTTCTTTTTCACCATATATAATAACAAAATTGTGTCATAAGCATTTTTGCCTGACTGCGAAGTTTACTTGGACTATAGTTGTCCAAAACCATCAGGCTGACATCATATGACTTAAGACATCTTTTCAACCTAAGAGCTGAACTTGAAAGATTCCCACACTTGGTGAGTGGCCTATCTTGAATCTGGACTTCAAAAATGAATGATTCTGATTCAACACACCATTGTACAGAATAATCTCTCTTTACAAACACTATGTCTTTTGTCCAAATCAAAAGTCCTTTAGCTCATTTTCTCCTCTGTCTTCTGACATAGGAGTTGTGAATTGTAAAGCCTTTTGCTCACAATCACATCTTATGCAAGCATCAAAGCTTGAATTTAATAATAGAAGATTGTAAAAAGAAACATTTGAGTACTGTTGTTATAAACATTACCTACTGCCTCTTAAACATTGCTGAGTAATGGTATGATTTCGTAATGATATAGCTCCAAAATTACCTTCTTGTACTCCCTCAGCTCCTGATCTAACTCGCCAGTAGGCCTCCAAAGCAGTCTTATTAGGTCAGAATCTGGCATCATGACCTGATCTGAAACGGCATAAACTTTTTTCTACATTACATCACCAACTCACCTGTTTTATTTAAAAACAAAACAACATGGGGCATTCTTTTAAGTTAAAAGCAGTTTTTTTTCAGCATACAGAGAGACTGTTGAGAAAATCCAGCAGATTAATGCTATATTGTCCATCCACCAGTTTTATCATCTGTGAGAAACCTTTTATAAACATAATCGGCTCCAGCTTGTATTTGTCACGGTCCTGCTGGTGTGCCCGGGCTGGCCACCAGATGTCTCTGTGTGTTGAGCACATGGCTTGTTGTTTGTTGTTGGTGCCATGTGCTCCCATGTCTATTGTCTGCCCCCTCCCGTCTTGTTAACTAATCATTGTTTCAGTGGCTCCACCTGTGTCTCCCTCGTTACCCTCGTTTGTCTCCCTATTTAGCCTCCTGGTGTCTGCAGTCCTGTGCTGATCCATTGTCTTTCGACCAGTGTGTGTGTTTGACTGTGTAACATTCCTCTGCCTGTTTTTCCCCTTCGGAGAGGTTTTTGTTCATTTTATTATTAAAGAAAACCCATTCTTCCTGCACTTGAGTCCTCGCCTCATCTCTCCTCACATATCTTGACAGAACGGATCAGCCAGATGAGGACTCAGCGGAGAATGGGCTCACCCCGTTCACCAGCCCCTAACGTCAGCAGCAACCTCTACCAACGCATCCTCCAATTTCAGGCCCTGAGCTCCCTACGTCAGCAGGGTACTGACGTAAGGAAGTTTGCCCTGAGGTTCAGTGGGGCAGCAGAGGGCTTGGGGTACAATGATGCGGCCCTCAAGGACCTCTTCAATAGTGCCCTTGAGGAGCCCCTCAACTGGTGGAGAATGAGGGGGCTGGAACACCTGACGTTTGGGGAATTTGTGGAGTTCCTGGAGGCTGTTCCAGAGCCCACTCCAGTCTGGGAGCCCACAGAGTCCGCTCCAGGCAGAAGGAGCTCTCTTGAGCGCTCACCGTGCTTGCTCCTTTCCAAAACAGGCAACACAAAGAACGTGTGTACCCCCACCCATTAAATAACACAGGCAGGGATGAACGCACATTCTAAAAGCTTTTTGTTGCTTGCTCGCCATTTCTAATTAAATACTGACAGACAACACCAAATAAGACAAGGACAGTTTCACACAGAGCGCTTGTGAAGACACAAAAAGCTAGTGACAGCTTCGTTTGGGCAGACTTTATAGCTTCCTGGTTCATGATGTCACCCTCTCTGACGTCCCATTTCACCTTGGATTGATTTCACATGTGCTTCAAGACATATCATGCAAAGCGTTCCCCAAAGTGTCAAAATCGACGCAACGGAGTTCCCTTGAAAGGGAACAAAGATATTGGAGTAAAAGACTGTTTCCGTCCTCGCACCACCGCTATATTTTGCATTCTCTCTTTGTTAACACCTGATTCAGATTATCAGCTTGTTAGAAGTGCTATGCATGTTGTATTCTAATAGCTCCCTACTCCATGAGCAGGGGAAATCCGCTAGTTTACTTTATTTCGGAACATTCATTCATGGATTTGCGCTGCAAAATCCTGAAGTCATTAGAAGTCTTCACCTTGAACTGGCAATGGAATGGAATATCTTTGAGATCCCAATAAACACTCTGAGATAAGAGTAACATACGAAATATGCAGCGGTGGGGGCGCGAAAGGACTGGAATTGAGAACCGCTGCAGCCATCTATGTGTTTATTTAATTTATTCTAATAGACTATTAACTTCATTAGAAGATAAAATTCCTGGGATCTATGTTTCTGTAAACTTGGATAAAATTCAGTGATAACCTTGTCCTCTGATTCCAAATATTCCTTGATTCAATTCAATGGTTGATGGAGGACAGCTTACAAGGTTTTGCATTTACGTTTCAAGTTGTATTTATTCCCTTTTTCTTTTTGATTTAAGACTGCCACTTCTTTTCTAGTTTTAGTTTTTACTTTAGAGTTATATCTGTTTTTTGTTTTCCACATTAAACTGATGATATTCTATTCTGAATAATGTTGTGCTTTGTAATGTTGCATTGGAAAATCATCAGTATTATTTTCATCCACAACATTTTTAATTTTCCTGCAAGCTGTATTCTGGATATAACTGTTTGTGATAACTAAATATTTCATCTTGTCCGTGTTTGTGGTCACATTAATTTCATCAATTAATGTGGTTACCAAATCAGTACAGAATTGTTGCTCCTTGCTCATATTCATTTGATTCCCCTTTCCTCACTTTATAAGGCAGCAAAGAGACTTATTAAAAAGTAATACAGGAAATAATTAATTTTTCTAATTTATATTGAATCCATCTCAGGCTTTTTTCAAGATTTTCCATACTTGTAAAGCTTTATTTCTTGTTAACTGAATTTCAAGAAGCATTCAACTTCTTGCCAATTTTAGCTGCAGCATTATCCATATTATCCTCCCAAGTCATCAATTTTGTTTTACCAAGTAAACCCAATCGAAGAAAGCAACTGTTTTCTCAATATTTACTGTTGTTTTTCATCATATTTAAAGTGTATTAAGCAAAAGTTGTAAAAGGCAACACAATTTGAAGTGTACCCCTATGGTTCACTAATTTTAGTTTCAAGTTAAAGCTGTGATTAACCAGAGGAATATATATATATATATATATATATATTTTAGATATCACAACACATAAATTCACACAATTGCAACTTAAAAAGGTGTGTCTTGTACATGATTCCATCAAAACAAAACAAAACAAAAATGGTGTCTTTACACCTGGAAGTTGAATTAGGCAAGTGAATCTACAGTAAATTGAGTGTTTCTGCCAATACTGACTTTGCTTTGTATTTTTAGTTTAATTAGAGCATCACACCATTAGCATAGCAATGTCCTAACTCAGAATCAGTAATGAGTTGTCTATTCTTGAGTTGCGGCCTAAGTAAAACTTTCCAAATAAGTCACCAAGTGAGTTTCATTTTAGTTAGTGTGTTGCCTCAGAGGTAGGCAGTAGACAGTATTGCAGCTTTTCAAGGTTTTGACACAGAGCTAATGTGTTTAACTTGGGGCATAACAAAAGTGTAACAAATACAGTATGTTTCTCCACATTTCCTATAAGTCACCACTGTCAATTGAAAGGCACATAAAGTTTCTATACACTCTTTTACAGAGGACAAATCTTGGGGGAGTCATTTATAGAAGGGTCCATCGATCAAGACCCAAAAGTGAAACAGATATGTACTGGGTCATTCCTCTCCCTGTCACACCATAAGAGAAGGAAAGCTTGAGCATAAATCTTCGGCTTGTTTCCGAGAGGGGCCATGACCTATAGCCCAACAGTAATTCGGAGACGAAAGCCTTGTCTCAGTTTTGCAGTCTAAATCAATGCAATGCTTTCGATCCATACTTTGGAATATGGATTGACAGCAGATGATGCTCACAAGGCTAACATGATTTACATGTACATGGTGGGCAGGAATACTTAATTTAACATGCAAGGTGGAGCATAAGCAGACAGAGTGTGTACACAATGTATATTAGTGCTGTGCGATTAATTGGAATCTTTAAAAAAATACATTTTTTAAGACTCAATATTTAAACCTCAAAAAGCATGATTTATCCCAGGCTCAGAAGCATTCAAGCAACTTTAAACCATTTGATTTGGTACTTGCACACTGTCTGAGACAGTTTTCTGTGAAAAAAATACTTCTCAGATAACATGACCACCAAATTGAGCTCCCTTTCACGTCTTTTTGCACCTTTTACCTTCTAGAATTAAGTGAACATAAAGAGCTGAGAAAGAAAATGCGAAAAAGTGCATCAACATATTGGATCCATGCATGAGGTCTTAAGGTGACAGCAGCCTAATATTCTGACATTAATGTTAATCAAACATCGGAAGACAGAGAAAATCACTCGCTGCTCTTGACTGAATAAGGATTAAGCAAAATTAAATGTATACAGCGAAGACTATGAAATTATTATAATTCTGTACCTGAATACTACTGTTAGACCTACCTGAAAAACTTAAAGCCCTTGTGTGTGTGTGTGTGGGCATGTTTATGTGGCACAAATTTGTATAATGACCATAGGTATTATGATTTATGTTTTTCAGTGTGCATTACATTACAGCAGTGTGTTGTGCTGTGTCAATAAAGCACATAACAGTGTGCCTATGTATTGTGTGTGTTTCCTTGTGTGTGTGTGTGGCTGATCTCATGATAATTTGTATGTATTTTATGTAAAATGTGGTTCTATAAAACGTACATATACTTACGTTTTTTACAGGCACTAAAACGTACAATACAGACGTATTTTCAGCATTTAAACGTACAAAACTGACGCATTGAGGACATCTAAATACTTCATCTCCATCCCGAGCAGCGAGTCCAGTGACCGTAAACTGCAAAGCCCGCGCTGACTGACGCGTTCGTTACAAATTCAAATGTTGCCGCCTCAAACAAAAGGTTTTACGGCAGGAAAATTGAACGCTCATTGGCTCTCGCCTGCATTCGTCACAGTTTGCAACATGCCGTGTTTCTGGTGAGGTGTGTGCTTTGAATGATGCAGGGCACGCCTGTGCCTTCACGAGTTCACTGAGAGCGAGAGGATCAGGAAAATAATCTGGATAATATATTCAGCGATTAACAACATAAATTCTGCTCTGCACCTCACACAAACCTACTGTATTCCGCCAGAGAGGACTGCGGCTGAAATGCATTGTCATTTGGATTACTTTTGGTAGTGCTTTTGACATTTTTGCAATAAATAAATTATTGTCATTGCATTTACATTATCTATCTGTCATGCTTGTTTTATACTGTACAGACATAGCCATGTTTAGGTTTCGATGTAGGAGTGGGATTAGCGACTATAAAACATTTTTCAATGCTATATTGTTACTAAAATGGTTGTTTTCTAGCATATTTCGGTCAATTGCGTTTTATATCCTTTTAAATTCGCTATAAAATTGGTAGGTTTAGGTTTGGGGGTAGGTTAAGGGGTTTAAAATCTAAATTGCTTATTAATAAAACGATAAAAACGCATATTTGCTGTAAAATTGGTAGGTTTAGGTTTGGTGGTAGGATAAGGGGTCTAAAATTATTTAATTATTAAAATTAAAATTATAAAAATGCTTTGATACGAATATCTTAATGATATAAAAGATGCGTAAATATTTGTATGATTTTAGCTAAATCGTTTCGATTTGTACGTTTTAAATGTTGAAATACCTCTAAATTGTACGTTTTTATTGATGTAAAAAACCAAACATTTTGTGCTTGTAAATGTTACGTATTAATACCTTCCTGTAATAAGTGTGTGTGTGTGTGTGTGTGTGTGTAATTTGTAATTAGTGTGTTAGTGTGCAAAATTGTTTAGAATTGTGAAATTTCATTATTATCCAAAATATTGGTGTCATAAGTGAAATACAGAGCTACTTCATATGTGGTAGAGCAGAACATCGCATGTGTGTGTGTGTGTGTGTGTGTAAGGAACTAGGGAAATATTGTGGAAATATAAGGAAACATTGTGCCAAAATTGTGAATAAGGCCACATCCACATAAAGGCAGAGCATACAATCTTTTTTTTTTTCTCGTCTCAAGAAATATCTGCGTAACACAAAACCACGAAACCGACACAAAACAAATGTAGTATACATGCCAGATCAGTATGTGACACTGTAATTCTGCCACAGAGATACACAACAAAACGGAGATGACTTGGAGCATGAGCATAAACCTTGCGCACTGTATACAAACGAACATGGAAAAATACATTTATTTATCTGTATTAATGTCAGTTAATAAAAAGACAATCGTTCAGTGTTTGTTCATGTTTTGTTGCTGTCATGTGATGTAGTGGTGTCTGAGGGGCAAGACGTGGGGTGATGACATCATCGTTTCACAAAAATATACGGATTGGATGTACAAACGAAACCGCAAGGCTGTTGTTTTCAGAATTATCCACTCTGGAACCCGGTTTCAAAAAAATGCGGTTTCACGCTCGCAAAACAGCAGATCCATCTGGACGAAATGCCTATACGATACAGCATTTTTTTTTTTATACAGCTAAACTTGTCTCTGTGTGGGTGGGCCTAAAATCGACATTGCAGTATTGACAAAAATCACGATAGTATTTTGCGTCCATATCGCACAGCTTTAATGCATATCACTCTCTATCTTTTTCTCACACACACAGATACACATACAGTACTTTCTCTTGTTGCTATTTTTTAACATCTACATGAAATACACCACACACAGTCACACATCTCTCTATCTCTCTCTCTCTAATGCATGTGATTGATGAATACATAATTGGACACATATTTTCCAGGGAGGATCCTGGTCCATTTCTCTAGCATGGCACAACCTCCATCATTACTCTAATGATAGTTCTGGACCCCAGCATGTCACCCGCTCATCCTCCTGCCTCTGTTCTGCCCTTCTTTCTTTTAACCTTTACTTCCACTCAGCAGGCAGAGGTAAAGTATGGATCCGATCGTAATATGAAGGCCTTCATAAACACAGACAAGGTTATGTCTCCTCACAGAAGAAGGTCACCGTTCTCAATTTGCAAATATAATAGTTCTTTCCAACACTGTTGTTCTCATCAACAGGCAGGGAATGAGGAGGGGGCCGAAGGGTGGCTGTGATGGCACTGTTGCTGGGTAAGTGATAATAACCTATTTTGATTGGATTCTGGACTCATCTGGTTTTCTGGTAATTTAGACTCATTTAAACGGTAATGATTTCATAGACAAGGACATATAGGGCCAGTTTCAATGGCCTACATGAGACTTATAGTGATGGTCCATTCTATTTTTATGGAAAACCATTTATACTTTGCTCAGGCTGTTTGTTTCAACCATTATTTTAAACCTCAATGACAAGCATTCAATGTCAATTATAAAGATAGTCATTATAAAATACTGTAAAATAGATTGACCCTACTGTATGTGATGTGGCAATGATTTTGTAGCTCACCAAGTACACATCTAATAAATCTAGTACTAGTTGATCTAGTAAAAGTGTATAAATTACATAATTGATCAACTTTCAGTATTTGATCTATAATATTGCCTTTATCAAATAATTTTAAACTTAAATATATAAACAAACAAGCAAGTAAGTTAAGTAAGTGCAATCACAGTAACATTGTTAGCTAACCTGTGAGTAAATTCCATAATAAGGAATTGTCCTAACATTTCAAGCCAGAAGTAGCAACGTCATGTTTCTGCAAGCCCCAGCTGCTATACAGGCGGTGTTTCTTGCCAAACCACATTTACTGGGATCAGACAGCTGTTCACACAGAAACATGTTCTTGCTTTCAAAGACAGCTACACGATGCACAACAGAATTAAACAGAGCACATGGGTCTCATTATGCGTTTTAGTTAAGTTGATAACTGTTTTGACTTGACATGGCGAAAAAAAAAGGAAAATCCTGGTTGGTTTTGCTGGGAACCAGTAAAATGAGACACAGTGGCTGAAGATGTTAGACTGCATACTGTATATGCATAGACACAACCTTTTGCAATAGAAACAAGAGTTTTGATTATTACACTGAAATGAACCACAAACAAGAGACTTTCAAAATAAAAGTCATGAAATTGACCTCATATAATAGCCAGACATAAAGACATACTGTAGAACACAGAGCCAAACCAGATGCCTATACGTTTTAGTTTTTTTTAAAGTGAATACTAAATCTTTTTTTTAAACCCATGTGCCCTCCGCTTCCCCTTGCAACAACATCTCTTCTCTAATGACGTGTACACGGGTGCAATGACTGGCCAATAATCCATCCCCTCCAGCAAACTGTCCCTTACATGAGATTGCAGCAATTAGCAAATGATCCAATTCATTTTCCATGGACATTTTTCCTCATTTGAGAAGCCATTTCACTTGGATATGTGTCACAACAGGGAAAAAAGAAGAAAATAATTCAGTTTACACTTCATGCCAACATTATTCATTTATTTCATTTTATTTTTCCAATTTAATAATATTTTTTTTTCATTATAGAATTATACATTTATCCGTTTAATTTACACAACATTCGTTAATAACACCACCAGGACATCCCACTGTGCTTCACTCTGGAGCTGCAGTATCACAGATGGATTTGATTGATTAAAATATTGATTAAGGTGATAAGATGGCAGAATCAGTGTGTGGCAGTGCTTAATGCTACAACTGACCTTGTTTCTTGAAGCTCTCTCCTCTGCAGTCCCTCGAGAGTAAACGCCGGCACCGGTCAGCACTTTCAGTCCTGCTAATCCATCCATATCTCCCTAAAGAGCCTGAAACTCACAGCCAGAACCATGCCGAGAAATGAATGACTGCTGGGTATTTATTTACTTTTTTTTTTACTTTTTAATCCCCCCCCCCCTCTCTCTCTCTGCTTTGCTTAACTTTGAAGTCCCATTCTGTTTACTGCGCTTTGAAACATAGCTTCAGGACTAAATGGGGGGAAAGGAATAAATGAGTGTAGAAAATGAATAAGATGACTCACAACCTTCACAAGAAATTCATTACAAAGCCTGGAGTATAACTTTGCTCATTTTAGCCAATTAAATGCACATCTTTAAAATATGGAAAGGCTCTTTATGGATATTCATTCTTGAACGAAAGATTCATTCTTTATAGTGGTCCATGGATATTTTTTTTAACCACGGACGCACTCTGCACTGCACAATTGTGGGTGATTCTACTGAAAATCATTTTTAAACTGTGGATAGCCTTCATTTGTCTTAAGAAAGCATGTCATATGATATTGAAGTTCACTTGGCTTGACCTAGGAAAAACAATGGAGATGAAAGTGGATAGTAGGCCATACTACAATCTTCAATTTTAAACTTTGCTCATACACCTTCTAAAATGTATAATGCAATTAAAAATAACCAGTGTGAGATACAGAGGCAAGCAAATATGACTGTAATACATGATTATTCATGACTGAATTTGATTTTGAAGCAACGAAAGGTCTTTCCTTACTCGAAGTGGGTCATGCTTTATCTGAATGAATCACTGTCTTAATAGGCATCCGGTAATCAAAGCTGAGAAAGGCAGAATCTTCTGTTGCACAAGTTATGCAGTATCTTTCTCTATCTTTTAATAAAATGATCAGAGAGGGCAGACTATCTTTCTTTCATTGTTGTCTTTTCTCCTAGGGTTGAAAATGGGCATGCTGTAAAACCTGCTATTGGACGATTAATGAAAATAGTAGAATCATTTGGTGATTCATGCATATTTCCGTTTTTTTCAGTGGGTTTTGAATAGATCTGAGGTGACTCAAGTTCACTTGAACTTTTAAGACATTTTAAGTAAATCCTTGGATTTAAATGAAGTATAAAAAAAAATCTGAAGAAGACAAATCCTCTTTGTAAAATCTATGATTTTCATATGTATCATTCTCTCTCATATATGAGGATAAGTACTATACGTTTTGTGAGGTATTTTTATTTTTGTTTTAATTTCCCAAATTTGGTGAAACACATGATATTTTAAGATTCAACTACTATAATTTATAACTTAGGATTAGCATAAAAAATTATAATAATGTACAAAACATAAATGCTACGATGTAACAATGAATAAGAAATATTAAAGATCCTGCACTATTTCAAGGTATAATGGAAAATTGCATGGCATTGAGCATGTGAACTCTTTTGTACAAAAGCTCAGATTTCTTCGCTTCTATTAAAGCACACATTCTCTTTGAAATATTCTCAAATCATGCTGGATAACAGGGCCGGCCCTGGGCATAGGCGGAATAGGCAAATGCTAGGGGCGCCACCGATCCATAGGGGCGCCAAAATGAATGAAGATTTTTTTTTAATAAACGGGACAAAGACAGAGGTAATATGATGTAATGAATGATGATGATCAAATAAACTAGCCTTTAAATGCATGAATGTTTCGCCAATCATGATATTCGTGTCTTTAGAGATCCGTATACATATCCAGCACGGGCAAATCTCTAAGTGCTGCAATAGCAAAATATAAATAAATAAATAAAATAAAAGCTCTCTTGATATTTTAAGGGCAATTAAAGAAGAATAAAATAAAGCATATTTCATTATCTTTTGAAGATTGGAAGGGTTCAATTTGAGAATATGGTTTTACCATCGCTGCCATTGTCAGAGCGCACTTCCACTGGCTCATATTCGCGATCTCTACCATATTCTCAAAACGATCATTCTCAATAACTTCTAAATCAATATTTTGATCACTGGCTACTTATTCACCACATCCACCATCAAATGACAGCGACATGATTTATGTTTCAGTGCATACAGTAATTGCTCTGCAGTAAAGCCATTCAAACCATTAACATTTTTGCTGATGATATTCTTTTGCTTTATGCGTGCGGTAATTTTGAGTGAAACATCACGTCGTCATTGTGTATCAAACAGTGCCCCCTCAAGGAATAAGTCATCAGATAAGTAGGAATACAGCTGCCAGGAAAATAGATTTACACATTAACATACCTCGTGTCTCTAGCGCATTTAAAATACAAATTTTGAATACAAAAACATTTTTTTTATCAGAAAACAGAAATTATTTTATGTATATATATTTTTATTGTTATATTGTTTATAATGCATATATTGAGGAATAGCCAACTAAGAAAGTTGGTGTCTGACTTTAAAAAATGAAGGAGGGAGAAGGTAGTGAATGATCTCAAGGTTCGGTAAAGACACGAGACATGCATTTAAGGGCTCTAGATGAGGTAAAAGTTTGTCAACAAACTATGTTAGCCTAGTCTAGAAAGCTTATAGACTAAAAGTTTACAATAGGATAATAACAATCTCTGGAGTTCCGGAGATCCAAGATTTTGTAACATAAGTGTAATTTTTTGTGTAACATGACAACACGTTTTAATCATATTTTTACGATACAGTTGTGTAGTTTTGGGGGATTTGTTGTATTTTTTATTTGAATTGTAAGTTTAGTAATGCTTGTATAGGCATATAACGGGGCTTATTAAACTAATGAAAAATTCACTTTAAAGATGTACATTTCTCAGTAGGCTATAATTCATGATGCAAACATTAGAATGGGCTAGTAGAGCATTGCTGCATCTACTGGAAATACAACAACTTTTCAAATTTATTTGGACAATTAAACAGTAGCCTACTGTATGCTAATACAGTTTTACAAGAATACCAGATGTAATTATTCTTAATGTTTCATTGTGTTTAATTTATAAAGTGACTTAGGCAGCACCTATATTTTTATAGTTTCACTGGAAACAATTTAAAATAAGGTTAATTGTCCATGACTAACACTAACAAAAATAATAAATACTGTTACAAATGTATCGTTCATTGTAAGTTCAAGTTAGTTTATATTCACTAATCTGAGGCAAGGAGCACCGGGAAAAATATTGCCTAGGGCAGCAAATTGGCCAGGGCCGGCCCTGCGGATAACATAACGCTTTGTGCAAACTTGTAGAGTCCATGTCATCTGGAATGCTGCTGTCATTAAAGCAAAAGGAGAAGATACTTATAATACTAAAAAAGTGTTTTCTTGCATGCATGGTATGATTAAATAATATTGATAAATATGGCATCATAGTAAGAGGAATACACTAAGAAAATCTCTGCAAGACCACAATCATCTAATTCTGCTGTCTCACACAGGTATAAAAAAGCTTAAAAAAGGTTTATGTCTCTGCAAAACATTTTAGTGTTTTTACAAAACATTTTAGTGTTTTCATAAGTGTGATGAAATTTGATGAGCACACTGAAATTAATGAGTATTTGATGCATTGCACTAAGCATATTGCAATTTAGCATATTCAAAATCCTGAAACAATAGTATTACTGTTTATATACTGTATACTATTACATACTGAGACTATTTGGAACTGGATTTGACCACTCTGTTTTATTAATGCTGAGTACTATACAATCAAACCTAACCATCTACAATAATTTGTTTCTAGGCTCTGATCAGTACTGCGGCATATTTCCCCATCAAAAAAAAATAAAGGTGTCCATATTTTGCTACTCTTTTTTAAATACTGTTTTGGGCATAGATAGATATTAAGCATCTTTATCTACAGTACAGAGTCATTCACAAGCTGCAAATGCAATACAGAGCCACTTCACTGTCAAATTATAGAAGACATTTGTGTGTGTTTTTTTCTACAATAAGTAAATATCCACCGAATCCAGTGCTATTTTTGTTGTCTACCTTATAAAATATCCAGTAACTGAGAAACCGCTGCTAACGATTCAGTGCTTGAGCGAACTGTCAGAATTAATAAAACTTGATCTCGCAAACATTTCAGACCTTTTTTTTAAAAAAAAAAAAAAAACTAGATCAAAAGAGTAATTCATTTGCAAATCTGGCATCCCTAGTTCTGATTATAAACAGCTGGTAGATTGACTCGATTGCTGAAACCAGAGAAAAGTATTCTCGGGTTGGTATATTTCAATCCCATCGACATATGGATTTATCAGCAATATTTCACTGGAGCACAGCAGTATTTAATTGGGACTTGCACTTCAGTAAAAAGGGTCTAGCGTGTCGCTATCTAGCACATGTTTGCATAGAAAAATGTAGGTGGAATGTAGGAACAGCTCTGTGAAATATTCTCTGCTACTGTACAGTGAAAATCAGCATATAAAAGTCACCCAGGCTTACTTGTGACTTAGCAAAATCAATGCAAAAAAAAAATTCTTAATTAAATAGTATTTTAAGATCAGATGAGGTCATCGATTTTTTAACAGCTTTCGTTCATATAATTAATTAAAATGTTTCACATACAGCAGGAGTCTTGAAGGATATACACACTTTCTTTTAATTTAATGTCTTATTTTCCACACTTAAGTACATTCTGGTGATTCAGAAGGGAACAGTAGGTTTCCAGCTGAGCCATTTCCTGCCTAATCTTTGCCTTAAAGTCTTGTCAGGATTAAAATTATGTTGTGACAGTGAACCTATCTGCTCACAATAGGAAGTCTTTGGTACACTAGCCAAGCAGTTTAACCATTTGTTCTGTGTGTAATCCTCAAATGTAACACATGACACATGAGTGCATAGGGCAGTAATTAAACTACAGCACACACATTTGTACTCTTATTTTACATGGTGAACTTACATTTTGCATGAGAAGCAGATTACATGAAGATTAAAAAACTCTACCCACTGTGCTCCATTAAACAGAAAAGGCCATGTGCATCTTTTTGGTCTCTCTCTCTCTCTCTCTCTCTCTCTCTCTCTCTTCTCATTTCTCTCATTTCTCTCGAGGCACAAGGGCCATTGTCTGGAATTACCGGGCCTGGTCCAAAATATTATGAATGGGCTTTCCCTTCACTTACCTTTGGGCTAATTTTGAGTAGGTATACTGAGAATTACTTTGCAATTATCAACAGTTTTGAATGAGTTTTCTCAGAAGTGGCACAAAGGGTTAGAAAAGTTGAGTACTGTAATTACTGAATTTGTACAACCCTGAAAGTTGCATGGTCTGTGCTTCGGTTGTTTTGACCTTCTGATTTTGTTTCCTGGAATACTTTTGCTCAAGTAAATCATCTTAAATTAGACTGCAATCTGTAACGTCTCGGTTACGTATGTAACCCTCGTTCCCTGAAGGAGGGAACGGAGACGTCACGTCGGAGGACCGACGAATTGGGATATCGCTTAGAGAGACAATCCACTTCGAGTGTAAACTAAACGAGCCAATGCACATTGGCATGTGATTATTGCATCCAGCTGCCGCTGATCACAGCGTGAGTATAAGTAGGCAGCAGGTGCAGCGCATATTCAGGTTTTTCGCTGAGGAGGCCGAGCCGGGCCCGGTCGCTCAGCCGTGGTACAGGAGCCGTGGCGACGGGACTACGTCTCCGTTCCCTCCTTCAGGGAACGAGGGTTACATACGTAACTGAGACGTCGGAGGACCGACGAATTGATCCCTACCAAAAGGTCACGGATACTGCCCCTTCCAGTGAGTCCCGTGGAGGCCTCCTGTGCCGTTATTTTTTGCGCAGGTTAGGTCCCCCCATAGGAAGATCCGTTACTGTTGCTATGGCAATACCCACTCAGTAGAGACCGGATAACACTGGGAAAACGTACCCGTTCAGCCAGAACAGGAACGCTGCGGAAGCCCTTACCTTCCGAGTGAGGTTCAGAGGCAGTTACACATATGGACAATAGTCAGATGCATATGGAAGATTGAGGTGACTGTAACCTCTTGGAAGTAGCAGGAAGTCTGCCGGAAACACGGGCTCTAAGGCTAAACCGTGAAAATACACATATGGGATCCGAACGGTCTCTACATATGGAACCCAGCCCTCTACCTGTTCATCGAGTGAGGGCCTGGCGCCGGACGCTCTCGCACGTCCAGCTGCCGAGGGATGGAGGAGCTCACACAGGGTTACAGTTGGACTCTCTGAAGCAGTTTTTAGCAAGTCGACCCGAAACCGCAGCCCCTCAGTGCTTCTACCCGTTTGAGGTGAGAACACAGAGGAAACCGGTTACACACGAGGCTATAGAATCAGCGAATGTGTTAGGGGTCGCCCAGCCCGCAGCGAGAAACTTTCAGCTCGACTGTTTACAAGGCTCAAATGGGCCCTGCTGTAGTGCTCTGAGCACTAGAGACAGGTCCCAAGAGGGTATAGAGGGGGCCGTTTGGAGGATTCAACCTTCTCGCTCCCCTAAGGAACCTGATGACCCAGTCATGCTCCCCACCAACTTCCCATCCACGGGTCATGGTTGGCAGCAAATCGCAGCCACATAGACGTTAAGGATGGCTGGAGACAGCCTTGCTCCAACCGTTGCTGCAAAAAGGGCAGTACGACTCTGATCGGGCCACTTCCGGGGTCTTCTCTGTGAGAAGAGCACCATTCGACGAACAGGTTCAACTTCAAGCGTAAGCGTGTCTCATAGACAGTGTTCTCGCCAAAGTGATGGTGTAGACTCCCTCTTGGGTAGGTCATCTAGAACCTCTGCGTCCCCATCCAGGGACCAGACATGAAGTTTCCAGAGGTCTGGACGCGGGTGCCATAAGGTGCCCCGTCTCTGAGTCAGTATATCCTTCCTCAGAGGAATCTGCCAGGGAGGGGCTGTCACAAGGAGCATCAGCTCTGGGAACCAAGTCCGGGTGGGCCTGTATGGCACCACGAGCAGGATCTGCTTCCTCTTCCTCCCTGACCTTGCACAGTGTCTGTGCGAGAAGGCTCACTGGGGAAATGCATACTTGCGAAGGCCCCGCGTCAGCTGTGTGCCAGTGCGTCCATGCCGAGTGTTCCTTCGGTCAGGGAGTAAAACAACTGGCAGTGCGACGTCTCTAGGGACGCGAACAGGTCTACCTGTGCGAGTCCAAAACGTTGCAAAATCAGCTGGCCTCTGGGATGGAGTCTCCACTCTCCGGGGACCACAGCTCGTGACAGCTCGTCGGCTGTCCGGTTGAGCAAGCCCGGAATATGAATGGCGCGAAGCGACCTCAGATGCTTCCAACTCCAGAGGAGGAGGTGAGTTGCGACATGCGACGGGAGCGTAGACCACCTTGTCGGTTGATGTACGCAACGGTCGCAGTGCTGTCCGTACGGACCAGTACGTGCTCGCCTCGTAAGCGTCTCTTGAGACGGTTCAAGGCCAGGTGTACTGCCAGCAACTCTAGGCAGTTGATATGCCAGTGCAGTTGGGGACCCGTCCAAACCCCCGACACTGCAAGCCCGTTGAACGTGGCCCCCCACCCTTGGCGGAGGCGTCCGTGTAAACCACACAGCATGCCTGGAGACCTGTTCCAGGGGCATTCCTGCCCGAAGGAACGAAAGGTCTGACCACGGGGTGAAGGTTTGGCGGCAGGCTGGAGTGACTTGGACCCGCAGCGTGCCGCTCTGCCCATGCCCACCTCTGGACTCGGCCATGGAGCCAGTGTTGAAGCGGTCTCATATGGAGCAGCCCCAGCGGCGTGACCGCCGCCGCAGCCGCCATATGCCCCAGGAGCCTCTGAAACGTTTCAGTGGTGCCGCCGTCCTGTTCTTGAACGTATTCAAGCAGTTCAACACCGGCTGAGCGCGTTCCTGCGTGAGGCGCGCTGTCTGATTGACCGAATCCAAACTCCAAACCGAGAAAAGAGATCCTCTGCGTTGGCAAGAGTTTGCTCTTTTCCCAGTTGACCCGAAGGCCCAACTGGCTGAGGTGCGAGAGCACCAATCCCTGTGTTCGCATAACTGATCCTGAGACTGAGCCAGTATGAGTCAGTCGTTGAGGTAGTTGAGAATGCGCACGCCCTGTTCTCTCAAGGGAACAAGGGCTGCCTCCGCTACTTTCGTGAAGACACGGGGCGATAGGGACAGCCCGAAGGGCAGGACCTTGTACTGATATGCTCGTCCTTCGAACGCAAGCCGCAGGAATGGCCTGTGGCGCGGAAGGATCGGCACATGGAAGTACGGGTCTTCAGGTCAAATGCTGCAGACCGAACTTGGGGACGGATGCATCCGAAGACGCGGTTCTGCATGAGCATCTTGAAAGGAGGTTTATGAAAGGCCCAGTTCAAGATGCGCAGACCCAAGATTGGTCGTAACCCACCGCTTTTATTGGGCACAATGATTTAAGGGCTGAAAAACCCTGCCTTCATATCGGCTGGAGGGACCGGTTCCATCACGTCCTTCGCCAGTAGGACAGTGATTCCTCTCACAAGACATGGGCATCGGCTGCCTTCACTGCTGTGAGGTGGATGCCCCTGAACTCGGGAGGACGCCGGGCGAACTGAATCGCATAGCCGAGTCAGATGGTCCTTAGGAGCCAGCGAGACGGCTGGGCAGCTCCCGGCACCCAGACACCGTACAAGCGGGACCATCGGGACCACCGACGTACCCGCGGTAGGGCAGCGAGGTGGAATGCAGGGACCTGGCCCGTGGCGGACCGAGAAGGGGTCTGAGTGTGCGGTGCACATTTACCTGCTTCCAAAATTTGGCAGAGGGTGCGTGAGTAGCCTTTGATGACGCTCTCGAACCGCCCACTGCTGCCTGCTGGCGAGAGGGAGGATGAGCGTGGTCCGAAGTTGATCCGTCCATGACTCTCCATGCCCTCTTGGGACCCAGAGACAGAGATAACCGCTTCCTGTCGAGATTCTTGAAAAAAAAAAGATTATCCACCCGGCCCTCCTCCGGGGGAGGGAGAGATGCACTTACCCTCTCCCGAAGCAGTTCCCTCTCTCTTACACTCTCCCGAGGCCTCTTGCTCCTACAACCTAAGCTCCAACGGCACTGCTTTTGAAGGCTGCTGCGGATGCGGTGCGGGAGCGGGGGTGGATGCAGGGGGCCGCCCTCGGCGACGAGCAGGCTGGGCGCTGCAACCGGCGGACGGGTGGAGGCAGCAGCTGCCCGCCGAGGCAGGAAGTGTTAGATCGCCTCAGTCTGCTCCTGTGCAGCCGGGAACTGCTGGGCCATGTTACCGGCTGCGTCGCCGAAGAGGCCAGTCTGGGATACAGGAAGCTTGAGAAACCGCACTTGTCGGCGTCCCTATGTCGACCAGACACAGCCAGAGGTGGCGCTCCTGGACCACAAGTGTGGGCATCGCATGACCCAGAGACCGTGCCATAAACCTTCGTCGCTCGTGGCGTGCGAGGTCAGGGGCGGTACAGAGCTCTTTCAGAACTTCTGGGTCGTGACCACCCCCGTGCATGTCCCTCAGTGCTTTTAGCCTGAAGAACCTGCAGTAACGCCGTAGCGTTAGGTGGAGGCAGCATCTCCACAGGCCACAAGCATCGCTGGATGAGACCAGACGAGTACCTACAGGCCCGGAAGAGGAGGCACGGTTTGCCCTGCCGGGTGGAGACAGTATAAGGACACACTTGCATCGCAACTGACCGCTCCACCGGGGGGACCCCCGTAACCCTTAGCTGCACCACCGTGGTGAGGGAGGAGGAGTTAACAGGTCAGTTTCTGGCAGTAAAAGGTGCCGTCCACGACCTGTACGCTCCTCATGCACGTCCGGGAGAGAGGCACCCAGGGGGCGCTGAGAACCAGCACAAGCTACCCCGAGAAACCGGTCGTCCAACCTCGAGGGTTCGGGACACGGTGGCTTTCCCCACTCGAGCCCTACCCTTTCGGCGGCCCGGGAAAGCATAGCCGTCACTTCCAGATCCGACTCAGGCATTGCTACCGCCGGAGCAGCAGCGCAGCCGAATCTTCCTCTCCAGAAGCTCCGGCTCACCCTCCGATGCAGCGATCGACATCTGGTCGTCGGGAGGAGTGCCAAGGATACTGCTGGTACGCTCCTTCTAGAGGGCCCAGCACGTTCCATTGGCAGCTCAACTGGTTGCGGAGCGCAAGAGGAGCGATGGTCCCTTGAGGGTTGCCACCACTGTAATCCTCAGACCAGCCGTGCTACCGCCTGAAGTAGACCTCGCCTGTCTGCAGCCAGGGCGAGAACTAGATTGAGACGGAGGCAACAGCTCCGCTCCTTTGTCGAGGTAACGGAGCCTGGCCGCAACTCCGAGATGAGCATCCACAGTGAGAAGATGACTCATCCACGAACGCCACCTCAGCGTGCTTACTGCCCAGGCACGCGAGGCAGCGATCGTGACCATCACCCAGCGCCAGGCAACGACCGCATCCAGAAACGCACGGGTGACACGTTGTCTGAAGCAAGACCCAACTCGTCTTTATAAAGACGCAACGTCAAGTTTGCCAGACGCAACGTCGTCTTTAAAAAGACGCACCCGTGAATGCTCTTTTAGGAAAAAAACTCTTTTAGCGTGCTGAAGCACACAGGGGAGATGGTCATCTGCAACACAAACAGGGGTAGTGCAGCCTGATGTGTGCAGTCCACTCGACACGGGAAGAACCACCACCGCTGTAGAGCCGTCCGCCAGCACGAGAGTCTTCCGAAGAGCATGCTGAACTCGTTGAATTCACTCGTCAGCAGAAGTCAGGAGCAGAACGATGTAACCGCTCGGCTCCGAAGCGAAAAGCTGAATATGCGCTGCACCTGCTGCCTACTTATACTCACGCTGTGATCAGCGGCAGCTGGATGCAATAATCCACTGCCAATGTGCATTGGCTCGTTTAGTTTACACTCGAAGTGGATTGGTCTCTCTAAGCGATATCCCAATTCGTCGTCCTCCGACGTGACGTCGAGAGTGACCGACTGATAGGGAACTATGGGCACTTTAGAAAAATAAAAAAATAAATAATGCAGAAAAACTAATAAACAGAAAATAAAATAAATATAATGTATTTATATGTCTAATAGTGTTCTATGCAACTTAAAAAAGTAGCCGTCAGTACATATAATTTGCATTAAAACATTCTCACAAATTTCATTACATCTTGATTAGTTAAATCTATTTTAATTCAAATGGCATGGCTGGAACTGGAACATTGTTATGCAGAGCATACTGCCATTTCCACAACAGGCCAAAATCTTTTGAGGGGAAACTAATTTTAACCTCTGAGAAATGGCAAGAAAATTGCAATGATCTTATTATTTATTTTTTTCATTAAGAAATAATAATAATATCATGATGCCTTGCTAATGGCAGGAATAAATACTTTTTCAGAGGAAAGATATACTCAATCAGAAGAAATTAAAACTACATTTTATTTTCAACAGTTCTTTCAAACTTTTCCTGAGTTCTATCTCTTCTTTCAATTTTTCCCCGTTGCATTTGTTCAGCATTTTACAATTAATACACAGAAAAAACGTTAGTTTGCATTAGTGAGCACTTCTCCTTTGCCGAGATAATCCATCCATAACCGACTTGAGTGGACAAATGCTCACATTCGATGGCGTCTGGCACTTTGGAGAGGTGTTCTCTTCACGGATTAATCCCGATTTTCACTGCACAGGGCAGATGGCAGACAGCGTGTATGGTGTCGTGTAAGTGAGCGGTTTGCTTATATCAACGTTGTGGATCGAGTGGCCCATGTTGGCGGTGGGGTTATTGTATGGGCAGGTGTATATTATGGACAACGAACACAGGTGCATTTTATTGATTGCATTTTGAATGCACAGAGATACCGTGACGAGATCCTGAGGCCCATTGTTGTGCCATTCATCCACGACCATCACCTCATGTTGCAGCATGAAAATGTACGGCCTCATGTTGCAAGGATCTGTACACAATTCCTGGAAGCTGAAAACATTCCAGTTCTTGCATGGCCAGCATACTCACCGGACATGTCACCCATTGAGCATGTTTGAGATGCTCTGGTTCGGCGTATACGACAGAGTGTTCCAGTTCCTGTCGATATCCAGCAACTTCGCACAGCCATTGAAGAGGAGTGGACCAACATTCCACTGGCCACAATCAACAACCTGATCAACTCTATGCGAAGGAGATGTTACACTGCGTGAGGCAAATGGTGGTCACACCAGATACTGACTGGTTTTGGGATTCCCCCAATACAGTAAAACTGCACATTTTAGAGTGGCTTTTTATTGTGGCCAGCCTAAGGCACACCTGTGCAATAATCATGCTGTCTAATCAGCATCTTGATATGCCACATCTGTGAGGTGGACGGATTATCTCAGCAATGGAGATGTGCTTACTAGCACAGATTTGTGAACAATATTTGAGAGAAATAGGACTTTTGTGTACATAGAAAAAGTCTTATATCTTTGAGTTCAGCTCATGAAAAATGGGGGCAAAAACAAAAGTGTTGCGTTTATAATTTTGTTCAGTGTATATATATACAGTCCCCACCATAAGTATTGGAACAGTAAATACAAAAATTGCTCTGTTGGCTGTGGAGTCAAGACATTTGCAAAAATGATTAAAATATGAATATGAGACAAAACTACATAATTTCACATTTTATTACTAGCTGTTTCAACACATACATGTTTTACCAAATAAAAAGAACAGCACTTTTAGAGTTCATCCCACTCATTGATGTGAGCATAAGTATTGGGACAGTTGAACATAAGGCAGATATAAAATATTAAAAGCTATTATTTAGTTGCAGATCCCTTGCGCACAATCACAGCAGTGAGTCTGTGACCCATAGACATCACCAGACTCTTGGTCTCATCCTTTGAAATACTTTCCCCAGCCTTTAATGCAGCCGATTCCAATTGTTGCTTGTTTTGGGGAGTTTCTGCCTTTACTCTTCTCTTCAGCTGGTGAAATTTATGTTCAATCAGATTTATATCTGGAGATTGACTTGGAAAATCTAAGACTTTCCATTTATTTGCCCTTATAAATTCTTTGACTGAAGTGGCAGGGTGTTTTGGGTCATTGTCATGGTGCAATATGAAGCACTTCCCAGTGAATCTGGTGGCATTTTCTTGTGTAAACTCGTGTGTATTAAATAAATTCAATGCACACAGACTGAAATTGTTTAAGTCTTTGGTTCTTTGAATTGTGATGATTTTGGCTCACATTTAACAAAAACCCACCAATTCACTATATCAACAAATTAGAATACTTCATAAGACCACTAAAAAAACATTTTTTGTGAATTGTTGGCCTTCTGGAAAGTATGTTCATTTACTTTATATGTATCAATACTTGGTAGGCTCCTTTAACTTTACTGCCTCAATTCGGCGTGGCATGGAGGTGATCAGTTTGTGGCACTGCTGATGTGGTTGGAAGCCATGTTTCTTTGACAGTGGCCTTCAGCTCATCTGCATTTTTTTGTCTCTTGTTTCTCATTTTCCCCTTGACAATGCCCCATAGATTATCTATGGGGTTCAGGTTTGGTGAGTTTGCTGGCCAGTCAAGCACACCAACAACATGGTCATTTAACCAACTTTTGGTGCTTTTGGCAGTGTGGGCAGGTGTCAAATCCTGCTGGAAATTGAAATTAGCATCCTTAAAAGCTGGTCAGCAGAAGGAAGCATGAAGTGCTCCAAAATTTCT
Source organism: Ptychobarbus kaznakovi (assembly GCA_027422405.1). Lineage (NCBI taxonomy): Eukaryota > Metazoa > Chordata > Actinopteri > Cypriniformes > Cyprinidae > Ptychobarbus > Ptychobarbus kaznakovi. The sequence goes on from CM049799.1 coordinate 12,756,379, forward strand.
TAGTAAATGGGTGCAGTGACTTTGGTTTTCAAAAAACACAAATGGACCAACACTAGCAGATGACATTGCACCCCAAATCATCACAGACTGTGGAAACTTAACACTGGACTTCAAGCAACTTGGGCTATGAGCTTCTCCACCCTTCCTCCAGACTATAGGACCTTGGTTTCCAAATGAAATACAAAACTTGCTCTCATCTGAAAAGAGGACTTTGGACCACTGGTCAACAGTCCAGTTCTTCTTCTCCTTAGCCCAGGTAAGATGCCTCTAAAGACAAATGTAGCCAAATTCCTTGACACGGCTGTGTGTGGTGGCTCTTGATGCCTTGACCCTAGCCTCAGTCCACTCCTTGTGAAGTTCACCTAAATTCTTGAATCGATTTTGCTTGACAATCCTCATAAGGCTGCGGTTCTCTCGGTTGGTTGTGCATCTTTTTCTTCCACACTTTTTCCTTTCACTCAACTTTCTGTTAACATGCTTGGATACAGCACTCTGTGAACAGCCAGCTTCTTTGGCAATGCATGTTTGTTGCTTACCCTCCTTGTGAAGAGTGTCAATGATTGTCTTCTGAACAACTGTCAGATCAGCAGTCTTCCCCATGATTGTGTAGCCTAGTGAACCAAACTGAGAGAACATTTTGAAGGCTCAGGAAACCTTTGCAGGTGTTTTGAGTTGATTAGCTGATTGGCATGTCACCATATTCTAATTTGTTGAGATAGTTTTTTTTTTTGTTAAATGTGAGCCAAAATCATCACAAATAAAAGAACCAAAGACTTAAACTACTTCAGTCTGTATGGATTGCATTTATTTAATACACGAGTTTCAAAATTTGAGTTAAATTACTGAAATAAATGAACTTTTCCATGGCATTCTAATTTGTTGAGATGCACCTGTATATAAAACTAATGGGAAAATATCGCCTCTTAATTGTAAATACATGTATGTTATTCCCCCCCCCCCCCCACCAAGACAATTTAGAACACACATCATTGCCCTAGACACTCGCTAATGTGACTTTATCACACAGCAACCGAATGCCGAGCATGTCCAGCCACGTTATGTTATCTGGGGTCCTTGTTTTGTTCTACGGAGTATGATCAATAGCCACACTGCACAAAAGGAGATAAGGTCAAACTGAGATATAAAGATGTATTTGCAGACATACCAATGGGCTATGCTGCCTAAAAAAATATTTTGGGAGAAATTATTGATTGCCTTTTGTAAAAGTAGATTCATCCATATAGATAGGTGATGCATTTACATTTTACATTACGTTTGAATGTGGTCAGCCAATCATTAATGCTCTGCGGTCAGAGTTCAGAAGAGAATTGTCCTCCAGGGGAACTAAAAGCCACTCTTCTAATTATGGCTTCCTCCTAAGCAGGACATCACACCAACTCCTAAGGGATTCATCCCATACATAATTCGGCTTATTTTGTGTGTCCGCGGATGTGGGTGCTGTATTGATAGGCATATATGTGTTGTAGACCTCAGCCCTGTTTGGAGTTCCTAAAAGAGGAGTAATCAGACACACTGGTGAGAGGCTAAGGCACCATGGGAAAACAATTTCATTCTATATCACTTAATTTCTCTCGCCAGTCATCCAGCCGCAAATAAGCGCTCTGGAAAGGACTTTCCATCTCGCCTCTGAGAAGCACATTGAACAACATGCTGCTGGAAGCTCTTTAACTCCATGCGGGTATACTGAGTTAAAAAGGACGAGTGAGAAAGACAGAGACGAATACAAGAGGGTGGGAAGGAGAGACTGCTTGTCAGGCAGAAAGGAGGCAGAAGGAGTGAGACAGAGCGAGAGAAGGACACAGAGCAATCTCTCCCACTAAATTACCTTGGCAGATATCAAACAGGGTGCTTCACTTGTGCTGAATGATAATTCTAGTGAGCTGCCAGGTCCAATACTCTGGGGGTCATCTGCTACCAGGTATGCTTGAGAGAAATGTATCTCTCTCACACACACAAACACACACTCAATTGCGTTGTCTCTTTCCCAAATCCCCCAATCTTTTTTCACAGATCTGCTGTGAAAAGTAATCCTTGGTCCATTCGTTTGAGATTGCACTACTTTTTTCTCTGATTCAACTTGAGGAACAACATTAAAATATACATCAAACTAGTAAAACTGAGGAACCATAAAAATTTTATACTTAAATTTTACATGATATCACTGTATCGCTTTTAATTATGTATAAAGTATAATTTTTGTATGGCGCAGAAAGCCTGAAGGAACGTATAATATGAAGACTCGAGAATTAAAGCTTCTCTTTTTTTGCAAAAGTGATTATATTTCCACCGTATTTCATTTAATGATTCAGAAGTCATTTGTCTTTTTGAGTGTTTGTCCTGGGGAGCATTCATGCTAATAACTGCTTTAACTGAGTGCAAGTTTCAGTGATTTTTGGGTTGTTTATTTTTATTATTTATTTTATAATAATATAATTATCTTTATTTATTATTTTTCTGTTTTGTTTAACGGAGTATGGATCCACTCTATGCTGGAATCCATCCAAGAAAACCATTAGCAGGAAAATTATTTTGTTTTAGTGCATGAAATAGAAAAGTGCAATATTATGATGGATGCCGTTTTCTTTCTTTTTGTAAAATGCAATGTCAGTGCACGTCACAATCTGCTGTATAAAATGTGTTTAACAAAGTATCGATACAGTCTACAGTTCTGTGAACAGGAGCTACAGTGTATTATGTAACATTCTGCTGAGGGCAATGCTGTTAACTGACCATGCATTTAATAAAAAATACCAATATCATGGCAGCCTAGTGGCCCATAAACCCAGGTTACATGTCTTGTCTGGAAAGCAAAATTATGTCCCTTTTTGACAACACCTGCATATGTTGTGTTTTGAATGCTGGTCTCCTACATTGAATGCTGGTGTCCACACTATGCTTCTCAACAAGTTTAACCAGCAATGTCCAAATAAGAGGTTGAAACTTTAATAAAACCTGATATATCCGCTTTGGGAGCATCTAAGAGTGGGAAGCAGTTTCAAGAAGTAGCAGTCAAGTGGACTAAAGTGGCGTTCTGGAGAGGTCACTATTAACCGATGTGTGGAATAGCAATGTCTGATTTTTGAAGATTCCATTATTCGAACTGGTTCATTTTAGTGAACTGTATGAATGAGTTCACTGAATCATACGGAACTGAGTGAACTGGTTTGTGGGTCGAGCCAGCACAGATTCACAAGTTGTCTCTTGAGAATCTCTGACTCTGACTCAAAATGAGTCACAATCCAGGAGTATATTATCCTGTGATGCTGTTTTTTTGTCAACTTTTGATAAGTTTCTGCCGAGGATTTCATAAAGGGGGTGAAAAGTTTCTGTTTTTACTGAAAAGTAAATATAACAAATACAACGTATGTGATCCAATAGTAGTATTTCAAGTCAGTAGTTCTCTGATAATGGTTCTCTCTTGAATCGTGAGCTGGTTAATGGTTGCACCAGTACACTGAACTGAAGGACTCAGACATGTCCACGATCACAATCTACAATTTATCACAAATTAATTTTAGTGAACTATTCCTTTGAAGATACACAACACAAATACATCTGAATCCTTCTAAAGTTTACCTCATACTTGTAATAAGCATAACTTGCAATCTGTCTTTATTTGTATTCTTATCTTGAACAGTCAGTTTTGAAATTTTGCCTTTTGCCCATATTTAGAGCACTTTAAACCAAGTTGACAGAATGAAAAGGCTCTCTCATTTCAATTATATAATAGGAAGAGACCTGGGCTAAATGGCAAAATGAATCCGCCATCGACCAGCACCACATTAGCGCGCACAAATTCACTCTCGTAACCAGGTCTGAAACTAAATGTCCATATTTGTTACAGATCCAATTTATACACATCAGTTGTTTGCCCATGCAGGTCAATAGAATGCTCAGGATCACCTTGTGACACGCAGAAGAGGCTCTCTCTTCAGCCAATGACAAGACTCCATGTAATGAATAATCATTCCACATTCGCTGTGGTATCTTGACCCCAGGCTACATCATACATGATGTGAAATAATCATCTCATTTCATACTGCCCCTTGAGCATGTGTGATAGAGGATTTTTATGACTCCCAGTATGCAAGCCTCTATAATCAGGGCTATACGAATAAAAATAAAAAAAAAACTATTCTGACATTTCACAGTAAAACCTTACAATAAGGTTCCATTTTTTTAGCATTAGTTAAAATGAACTCAAACGCTGTATCTGTTAATATTATTACATGGATCTGAGCAACTATGAATTAACAACAACTTAGTATTATTTATTAACTAATACTGTAACAAACAAATGTACTGTAGTTTAGTGTAACAAATGTATTGCTCATTGTTAGTTAATGCATTAACTAACATTAAATTAGTTAACTATTAGACGTGGAATATTTACTTGAACAGATTTTAAGTTAATATTTCAATAATTTAACAGCATATTTGCAGCATATTGTTTTATGGCATTGTTTTTTTAACAAATCTTATTAATACATTGCATTATATATTACAAATTAGATGTATGAATAATAATAATATTAATAATAACAACAACAACAACAACCAAGGTCACTAAAATCAGACAATTTGACCAGGCATTAAAGTCCTAATTGCTGGTGAATTTAATATCCATATATCCATGTTGATAATGAAAAAGATTTGTTGCGATCAGCATTTATAGAAATTCTAAACTATTGGTGTTAAACAACAGGACCTACATTGTCGAAATCATACTCTAGATTTAATACTGTCATATGGAATTGATGTGGCATTGAAATTTAGCATCAGAGCGATGATATCTGAGATCATTATCTAGTTCCGTGTATATTCAATATAGCTAAAGCTGTAAAGCCAACTCCTTGTTACAAATATGTCCACCACAAAAGACTGCTTTATAAATAATCTTCCTGACTTATCTCAGTTATTCAGCATATCCAATAGCTCAGAACAACTTGATGATGTAACAGAAACTATGGACTCTCTCTTTTCTAGCACATTAGAAATGGTTGCTCATTTATGCTTAAGGAAGATTAAGGAAAAATGTCCAACACTGTGGTATAATATGCACACTCCGGCCCTAAAGAGAGCAGCCCGGAAAATGGAGCGTAGCTGGAGAAAAACAAATATAGAGGTATTTTGTATTGCTTGGCGGGAAAATACTCTCTCCTACAGGAAAGCCTTAAAAACTGCTGGATCTGCTTACTTTACGTCTCTTTTAGAAGAAAACAAACACAACCCCAAGTATTTATTCAATACAGTGGTTAAATTAACAAAAAAATATAACATCAGCAGGTGCAGACATTACCCAGCAGCAGAGTAGTAATGACTTTATTAACTGCTTTACTTCCAAGATCGAAACTATTAGAGATACAGTTGTGACCATGCAGCTGTCAGCCTGAGGACAGCCTGTTCCCCTGAGGAACAATTCCACTCATTCTCTTCATTTGGAAATGAAGAATTGAATAAACTTGTTAAATCATCTAAACCAACCGTTCCATCTAAGCTCCTAAAAGAGGTGCTTCCAGAAGTAATAGATCCTCTTCTGAATATTGTTAACTCATCATTGTCATTAGGATATGTCCCAAAAACCTTCAAATTGGCTGTTATTAAGCATCTCATAAAAAAACACAACTTAATATAAATAATTAATTTGTTTCAGACCGATCTCGAATCTCCCTTTTCTGTCAAAGATATTAGAAAAGGTAGTATCATAACAGCTATGTTCCTTTTTAGAGAAAAAAATATATATGTGAGGATTTCCAGTCAGGTTTTAGACAATATAATAGTACTGAGACTGCTCTCATTAGAGTTACAAACGACCTGATTTTATCATCTGATCATGGTTGTATCTCTCTATTAGGGCTACTGGATCTTAGCGCCGCATTTGACACTATCGACCACAACATTATTTTAAATAGACTAGAAGATGATGTTGGGATTAGAGGAAGTGCACTGGCATGGTTTAAATCGTACTTATTTGACTGCCATCAATTTGTGGCAGTTAATTAAGATGTAGATAATGATCAAAGTGCAGTGGTAACATCAATCTCAATTGGTGCCTCTTTTCATGCTTTACATGTTACCTTTGGGAGATATCATTAGGAAACATGGTGTTAGCTTTCACTGTTATGCTGATGAAACCAGCTCTATATTTCTTTGCGACCTGATGAAACTTACCAAAAAACTAACGGAATGTATAGTTGATATCAAAAACTGGATGACTAGCAATTTCTTACTGCTAAATCCTGGAAAAATAGAGGTGTTAATTATTGGACCAAAAACTTTTGCATGTAGTAACCTAGATCACTGTCTAATACTTGATGGCTGCTCTGTAAACTCTCCGTCATCAGCTAGGAACCTAGGTGTACTTTTTGATAGCAATCTTTCCTTCGAAAAACATGTTTCAAGCATTTGTAAAACTGCATTTTTCCATCTTAAAATGAACTTATGTCTAAATTATGACCTATACTCTCAATGTCAAATGCAGAAACATTAATTAATGCGTTCATGACCTCGAGGTTAGATTATTGTAATGCTTTATAAGGTGGTTGCTCTGCACGTTTAATAAACAAACTCCAGCTGGTTCAAAATGCAGCAGCTAGAGTTCTTACTAGAACCAGGAAGTATGACCACATTAGTCCGGTTCTGTCAACACTGCACTGGCTCCCTATTAAACATTGTATATATTTTAAGATCTTGCTAATTACCTATAAGGCCCTGAATTGTTTGGCACCTCAGTATTTGAGTGAGCTCTTATCGCATTATAGTCCTTCACGTCTGCTGAGATCTCAAAACTCTGGCCATTTGATAATACCTAGAATATCAAAATCAACTGCGGGCAGGAGATAATTTTCCTATTTAGCGCTCAAACTCTGGAACAAACTACCTAATACTGTTCGGGAAACAGACACACTCTGTCAATTTAAATCTATGTTTAAAGACCCATCTCTTTAACCTGGCTTACACATAATACACTATCGCATTTCTATAACTCAAAACCGTTAAAGGTTTGTTAGGCTTTATTATTTAGGTCAACCGGAAACCGGGAACACTTCCCAAAACACCAGATGTACTTGTTACATCTTTAGAAGAATGTTATCTACGCTAATATTAGTCTGTTTCTTTCTTATTCCGAGGTCACCGTAGCCACCCAGATTCAGACTGTATCCAGATCAAATGGTCACTGCAGCCACACTGATCCAGTCCGTATCCAGATCAGATGGTGGATCAACACCTAGAGATGACCTCTACAGCTCTGAACATCAGCGGAGACCAAAACAACTAGTGAGCCCCTGAGACTGATCCCCAGTGAAGACCCTGTCTCCTAGACGGCCATCGGGACAAGACCACAGGAACCAGTTGAGTCAATTTCACAATCTGACTCCACTTTAGCCTAGATTTAAACTGCTGATTTTGTCTGGCCAGAGAATGACACTATTTCGACAAACTATTTCCCTGTCTAAATACTGTAAAGCTTATATAAAGCCACCCAGCTTTATATCAAGCGGATGTAAAGCTGCTTTGTCATAATTTGCATTGTTAAAAGCACTATACAAATAATAGTGACTTGACTTGACTTAATAAACACACGACTATGACAATATATGGTTTATCTGAGTTCTTATTATTATAATTTTCATTATAATAAAGTACATGTATAATGCAATGCTTTTATCACTGTTTAGAATACTATGAAATATGTTGCATGCCTTATTCTGTGTAAAAGAAGCCACTTATTTCAAACACTCGGCTGATATTATGAAATGAGTTTGGAGTAAAACATGTTATTAAATGTGGTATTTTCACGTGTTTTCAGATGGAGCTGCATTTACTACACAGAGCCATAGTTCACCGAGAAGCTACGCAAACTGCTGTCGTCGCAAACTATTTCTTCAATTTTTTTATAATCGTACGATTATATCTCCTGTGATTTTTTTACATAGCTTTTCAGAAAACTACGGCTCTGTGTAGTAAATGCTGCTTCATCTGAAAGCAGGTGATGGAGATTTACTACTAACCACAGAACCGGCTTTACTGACAAGATGTGCATGACAATCGAATTTGATTAATCGTGCGGCCCTAGCGTAAAGTATTTATGAGAGAGATGAACTTAGTAAGTGTGATTATCTGCATCTGATACAGCCTTCATGCTTCAGCTCAATCTCATATTCACAATAAAACATTAGTTTGAATGTTCGCTGAGAATATCTTTTTCATACTATTCTTTTTCAATTCGCCTGCCCATCCAGTCCTGAAGGATAATGGTAAACAAACTTGACATTCTTGGCTTAATGGAGGCTCGAACACGAGGCTCAGCTTGAGCGCTGAGTTCAACCCCCATTGCGTTACTACGGGTTGGAGAAAAACAGAAATAGAGGAGGAGATGGGAAGGTGAAGGGATGAGAGCTGCTTATATAGGCTCGTAATGATAATTGACAGGACTGAATGATTAGGCTGCTCCCGAACCTATGTTTGGAACTTAATTTCGTCTGTTAATGGTGATTTTTGATGACAGCGATGATGCTTTCGGTGGGTTTATGAGCGCTGAAGGGCCGTTGCCGCCCTAGAATCTCTGAAAAACTTAGTTATTAACAAACTGCATATTTGAAGACTAAACAAATACTGCAAGCGGAGTTATACACATGGTAAAACGGTTGGAGTTTGAATATTACTTGACTATTATTATATTGCCTCTTCTAGCCAATCAGATCTGAGGACAAAATAACTGCATGTATAGTTATAATAGAACATAATAAATAGAATAGAAAATTAGATACAGTATTCAGTGTTTTACAAAGTAAAAATTCATGATTAATATTCAAGGAGTTTAAATTTTATTACATTTAATACATTTGGTGAATTCTGTTTAGTGCATATATCAGACTATACCAGGCATGTAATTTGCATTAAAATTCAACCAAGCTATGAAAGTGTATATATTTCTTTCTAAAGTTCAACAATGTCGTTTGCACCGTGCACCTCCGTTACTTAATATTTTTATTTTGGAGCGTCAATCTGTTAAGTTACTTTTTATAAGAAATGATGATCCATAAACACGAGAACAGTCTTTTTTTTTTTTATTTAACGATCATCGCCAATAGGAAAAAGACACAAACGTTTCAGCTACCAAGCCTTCCTCAGTCTTTCTAAAGTCTCATGATTAAGTGCTTTGTGTCAGTGAAGTAGTTGCAGAACTTGCCTACTAGTTTATATAAGTAATTAAGAGTCTATGGCAAATTGCCCAATTTTTAAAGGGAAGAACCAGTCTCTATGTGTGGATTTGTCACACACAACCACTTGTTACCCAAATAAATATGCACAAGCTGGGCCACATTAGTGCCACTTGGACAGTGTATTTATTTTCCAAACTTTGTGTTCCACTTTCACAGAGCACCACACCATGCAGAGAAACAGGTGCAGCCGAATAGCCTGGGTTATCACTGAGCAACAGGGGTGCCACAGTTATTCTGATGTCTCTGGCAGACATACATCTCAGGCAAACACACACAGACACACGCGCAGCCCAAACTGAAGTCCTACACATTTAATTTATTAGAAGCGGTGAGTAATGAAAGATGGAATCTGTGGGGGTGGACAGGAAGAGATATAAGCAGATGGCAAATGAGTTACAAAGAAGTCAGAAGGGACACAACCTTGCAGGGTTCTCTAATCAAGGAAGCTCAGTGGACAGTTATGTATACTCTCAACCTCACAACTCGCCTGGCAAACCTTCAGAATAGTTAAAAAGCACAAAAAGATCTGTGGAACTTATTTTTTTTTTAAGGTCACAGTATATTTTGCACTTGAAATCCATGCTAAAATTAATAATGTTCTCCAGGAAGCACATTAAAATACTTGAATAGGAACACTTCCCCCCCCCCATCACTCTGATAGCATAAGGAGAGATAACTAATTTGCTTCCATGTGTACAGATGCAATAGGATATGTTAAAGAGTAAACCTAAGTTGATTTGACTGGAACATGATGATTGAGGTTTCTCCTTGTTATTTTGGTGGAACATTAGCATAAATGTGTACATTATATTGGCAAATAATTGTGTTTGTTATTCCAGACAATATAAAATTTAACAGAATTATGCTAATTATTTAATGCATGGGTTCACAAACTTTTTTTTTGTCAGCTTAACACCCCTTAGGCACAAAATACTTGAAGTACCCACTGAGATTAATATTTTAATAATTGAACTACATAATTGGATTATATTGATTATCTTATATAGGTAAACAGATCAAATATTTAATAATTATATTATTTAGATGTTTTATTTTGATTATTTTTATTTATTAGATTTTTTTTCTGCATATAAGGCTGCAAAAGCAGCCCCATTCATTTGAATTTTACATTCAATATAATTAACTATTAGCCTTACATCAAATCATGTAATACAATTCAATACAATTAAATATATATATATATTTGTTTATACTTTTAAAATGTTTACAGTAAAAAAAAAAAAACAAAATATAATGTTATTCTTATCGGTCAGTTTTATTCACATTCTAATTAAAATGTATAATGCACCGCATTATTCCTGGTGTCAACATGCTTAAAGGTTGATTTATTTCCATGGAGCACTTCAGACTGTCTGTTTCAGTCAATAGATTACAAATTATGATTCAACCTTTCTTTCATCACAGAAATGTTCATGAAAGGCTCTGGGTGTCTTTATTCATGCACTAAAACATTGCATTCAAATATATACAGATAAATATGACTGTTTATGACTTTGTATTGTTATATTGATTCACACAGTATAAATGCAAACAATTAGCACATTCTTACAGAACTTGTCTTCATTTAGTGATCGGTGTAGGAAATATGCCATTATTATCTGAGAAAATACTACTATAATATTATCTTACAAATATATTGAGATACAGTATGTTTCACCTGTCATTAAAAGGCTAAGAAATTTAGTTGTCTAATAAGCCTAGCAAATTGCTTTTGTTCCTCTATTGTAAGTTGCTTTAAAAATGCCATCCCTAGTTGTTATAAAGTCTTACTGCCTCTGTGCCTCATATTATGAAAAGCGATTAAACGGAAAATAAAAATATTGAAAGTAATGAACAACATTTTTACATCTAAAAAAATGGTGCCTAACATTTCATCCACATATCATAGAACGGCACTTACAGCTTATCAGCTCCCAGCATACACCAGGAGGCAACAGTCCATCCCACACATCTCATGTATCCTTTTGAAACAAAGAGGTTGTATTGTGTCTCAATAAGTGGGGAATATTACACAGCCATGCTATCTGAGAGGATTATTACATTCTCACTACTTGACATTTAACTATATCAATGCTCATTCTGTATTTTGTGCCGATGGATTTGGCTTAGACATCCCCCAATTTTTAAAAGGTTCAGTTTCAACATAATGGACCATGTAGATAGGTCAAGTCCACATTTTGGATTTGCTGCTGGATTTTCTATCCTCCTTCCTGCCGAGAGCCCATGGTGCGGTGGAAAGGAAGAAAAAGGAATGCCCGCTCATTGAAAAGCACTGATTTTCCAACTTGTTTTCTGGCATCTCACAAGGAGTCCCCGCTGGAGAAACGGTTTACAATAGTACGGCAAATGACTACCGTTCACCAAACAATGTCCCATCTTCTCCTTTGTACGTTCAATTCACACCCTCAGGGAGCACTTTCTCTCCCAGCATGCATGGTATCGATCTTTAAATATTTACCTTGAAAACGTCTGTAGGGTCAAGCCATGACTCTCCCTACGCGTGAAATATTCACTGCTCCTCAATAATTAATGACCCTGTCCTTGCATTGGCCTAGCATGAATGGGGCTCTATGGACGGTGTTGTGCATGTTTTATTGGTTGGTTTTGCCTGGGTATTGTCTGGGCTGTGAAAAAACGCTGGCTCAGGTTAATTGGGCCCTGGGCATTGGCAGTTGAGGGATTGAGCGAGGAAAGAAGGAAAGATTTTGTGTCAAGCAATCCTTGCTTCCTCCAGGCCAGGAAACGGAGCTTCTTCAGACCAGGAAACAGAGGGACATAGTGGGAAAGTAGCTTGGTGGTCTTGGCTTTAGGGGAGTCAGCTTTCTAAGGTGGAAATGTTATTGATCTGCTCCTTCACTGGAGCATCTGCAATGTCACGGCCACCAACCCTTAATTGGCCACGGAAAGGAATAAGACTTGTGCGACAAATCCCCTGTAAAGCCTTTCACACTCTGTCAGCTGCACATCAGTGGATGTGCGAAGGGGATCATTTGCTTACAAGCTAAATTGTGCTTAAGTATCTGTCCTGCTGTTCTTCTAAGCTGCTCCAGGCTCAGGTTGAGGACATCATAACACACACACACACTGGCAATGCTGGATTGCATGCCAAACGATTTGCACACGCATTAGTCGATTACCGTGTAGTACTGTATAGCCTACAGTAAAACATACCATGCTGCTTGAAATTGTTCTAAATCAAACACATACACATAAATTCATAAATGCTAAATTTGCTAATGTGAATATAAATTCTGTAGGTATTTTTACTTAGATTATTCTCTGACTGCAACCATCAAATCTAGCCCATTAGCAGGGCATGGTTGTCTGCTACTCATGAAAACATCCATGGTCATAGCACCACTTAGTAGTCAAAACCAGAAAATGCATTTGCTGCACAAACAGCAAATAAATATAATTAATTAATGAATACATAAATAAAGTAAATAAAAAGTTTAAAATCCAGTTTAAAACGTGTTTCAACTTGTTGGAAATGCAGCCTTTGTGTTGTTCTGCTACTGTTCATTTGTTTAATTGCTGTGTTTTAAATACACATTTTTAAATGCAAATTTTATTTGTTCATTCTTCATGAATTATTCATTCAGAAATATAAGTTGTGGGTAAGTCACGCCAATGGACATTTTGCAATCTGAATGATCCTTTCTATACCATAAAAAGTAAATAAATAAATAAAATGTTGACCCTGACTCTTGAGGGTCTGCAGTGGTTTTCTGTATGATATCATTAGACAGACAGTCAATAAGTAGAAAACATTAATTAATTAATGAGAGGTATAATAAATAAGTTTCTATAAATGATCTCATCTATCATGTTCCTCCCTGCTCTTCAACAATCATACTTATCCTGTTTATTTTTTAAATAATTTGAACCCTCTCTCATTTGTGCCCCACATATTTGCTCTGACATTCATTGCATGAGCCATACACAGATATGAGCTGGCTTGCATAGAGCTCATGAATGTATTCACAGTCGAAGTTACATCATACAGTGATGCCGGTTCCGTCGTGTGCTTGGCCTGTGGTTCTGAAGGCAGAAGCAAAACCTTTGTGGCTGGGACTGAGGCTCATTACACAACAAAGCAGAGCTCACTGCTCCACATCACAAATAATAAACATGAGCAACAACACTTCAGTTGCCAATCTTATCGGGGGTGATAAAAAGGATGAATGAAGCTGATTCTATTCCCCAGCTCTAGCTCATTCTGGCTCTATCACATGAAGCATGCAAACCTCGAAGCAAACTTTTCTCTTTTCTGTCAAATGACATTCAATCTCAAAGGTCATATTTCTTATACAATTTACTTTAATTTTGATTAGAATCTTAATAAAATATAATTAATTATTATACTAGTATCATTAATGTACATTTGGTGAGAAATTAATATTTGATCTATTAAATAAAAAGCTTATTGTATATTGCAGGAATCTATATATCTTGTATGAAGTATTTCAATAAAAAAAAAATAATAATAATAACATAATCTGATTTTAGTTTAAATCACCAAATTTCCACTATGCTCCTTTAAAATAATTATTGTAAAAGCAACTGTAACTAGCATTGATAAATAACAGTATAACATCTGCTTGCTTGTAATTGTTACATGACAAATGAGCAGGCAAAGGAGATGATCTAAATGCAGGGAGTGTTTAATACAAAGATGGCAGAACATTCAGGATGCTATAAGCCAGGGAACACAAAAAACACAAACATTGACTGACAAGCCATGAGTGGAACACAAGCACTATTTAAACACAAGGGAACGAGCTTAACAAGATAACAAGGGGGCGTGGTAAATAGGAAACACCTGGGGAACCTAAATCACAGGGGACCAATAGACAAAAGGACTACAAACCGACTACAAACGAGGCACAGTAAACACTTCAACATAAGAGTCAAAACAGGGCACAGAGTGCATGTAACAGTAACTAAAGGATTACCGGTAAACATGTGGAAAATTTTGAGAAGAATCTGCATTCTCTTTCTGTCCACTGTGACCATCCTAAAAGCAAAAAAAAAAAATCTTCACAAAAATGCATTATAAAAGTAGTTATTAGTCTTGTGACCAATATTCGAGTCTTCCGAGGCTTTAATAATAGTGTGTGAGGAACTGACATGATAATCCTGTTTTATAATTAATCCTTTATTAAAAGTGTTGTTTGCATACATATTAATGGGAATCAATTGCTAAATATAAACATATTAGTATTGAAGCAGTTTCAGTTATTTTGACATGTTATTTTTAAATGTTATTCAGACACTTATCCTTGATATGAACTAAATGTAGAAGTTTAATGAATGAAAGAAAAACAAAATAATAATCTGCACATAAGCTAATTACAAGACTTGCCTCATGAAAGCAACCCATAATCAAAGCCAAGTCACAAGAAAAATGTAAATCACTTGAAGCTCTTAAAAGTGACTTTCTAAAGACTTATTCAAGATTTGAATACATATAGAACATAGATAAATGGTGCTTCAGGTGTTATATAGTCTTGGCTTAGTTGATATAAACAAAAATTGAGTCACCACAAAAACCTGTGTCCTTCAGAACAACATGTGCTGATCTATTTAACAGACTCTACAGTGGTTCTTTCCCCAGGATAACAAACCAACTCAGTCTGCTTGGAGCAAAAACGTGTCCTTTTTATGCTAGCATATTTTATTTACCTGGCAGTCAAATGCTCTGAAATATCTTTCAGCAGAACCACATCATTTACTGATTCAGGGTTATAATTTAGACTCTATCCCCTGGAGCCCTTGACAATACAATAAATAAAACTCTTGATATGCGGTATTCAAAGCTTATTTTTTGCCTAGAAGTGGCATTTTCTGAGTGTGTTGGTAGGTGAAGATATGACTCACGAGAGAGCTAGAGGCTGTCTGATCTGTTTGTGAGGGGTTGTTTGTTTGTGTGTGTGTCATGGACGATGTGCACTGAGAGAGAGAGAGAGAGAGAGAGAGAGAGAGAGAGAGAGAGAGAGAGAGAGAGAGAGAGAGAGAGAGAGAGAGAGTTCAATTAAACCGTCATATGACCTATTTTAAATCTATAATATCTGAGGCACCATGCAAGGACACAGGTCCTGAGGTTTCATGGAAAGTGAACAGATGTCACTATATAAGCGTAAACATGTCAGTCAGACTTCATTGCATTCCTGTTGCAGGCTCATGTTGTTTTAAAGCTTTTGACCCCCAATAAGACAGGGTCAGATTACTGATGAGGGAAACAAATACTTTTTTTGCCCTGTCCTTTATGAAAGATTAATTTAATTATATGGCTTTGATCTTAGACTACAATCAAGACTTTTTAAATTTCTCTCTCATCTTTTGCTTTGTACTCTTTATCTCCTATTCCTCTTCCTATTCATATTCCTCTGTCTCCTATTTCTGTCTCTGTCCATTAGTTAATTAGTTGCATCTTCAGGTTCCTGCAGTAAAATGAATGATTACCCTCTGTTTATCCAGAGTAAGAAACCCATGGGCACACATTTATAATTCTGATATAATGGTCAAGTTGTTTTTTTTCTTTCTTTCTTCAATTCAGTTAAATTTTTCTCTCTCTCTATTTAATTTATCGTAAACTGCAACACAAATGTGTGATAAAATGTTGAGATCAAGACAAAATAGAGAAGAGGTTATTTTACAATTACAATTTAAAATAGCTGTTTTCTTAACAGAAAAAAATATGAATTATCAATTAGCAAGTGTAATTATTATTCTTATTATAAAATCCATTCAGGAAATACATTTGATTTAATACCATCTTTCCTTTTTTCCTAATTATTTCTTACCCTGTGCTCATTCTATAGGTCCATAAGAGCTTCACTACATTTGAAGTGTGTTCCAGTAACATTATGTTGCATATGATTGTCCCTTACATATATTGCTACTTCATAGCACCCATCTAAAAAATCATTTACAGCCACTTAGAACAAATCGAGATT
The DNA here is from genome assembly GCA_027422405.1 of Ptychobarbus kaznakovi. Lineage (NCBI taxonomy): Eukaryota > Metazoa > Chordata > Actinopteri > Cypriniformes > Cyprinidae > Ptychobarbus > Ptychobarbus kaznakovi. The sequence goes on from CM049799.1 coordinate 12,772,607, forward strand.
TCTTGGGACTGAACAAGTGATTACAGAGCATGGGGTTGGCCATGAATAATTTCATTGAAATGAGCTCTCCGAGGAGAAAGTGGGAGCCTCTCTTCCATTCGTCGGCGCTGAAGTGCAATCTCCCAGTATGCTGGTGTGCTGAAATCACATCCTTGGTGTGTGTGTGTGTGTGATAGAGAGAGGGAAAGAGACTGACTCTCCTGCATGATAATTTGAGAGGAAAAAGGGGCAGCGTCATTAACGCATGTCATTTCACCCGCGAGAGGGAAGGCGCACTGAGAGTCTAATGAGATCTGAGGCTGATATTTGGAGACCTGTCCCCTCCTCAAGGTGGGGCGAGGGCCGCAATGCTAATGCCTGTGTAATTAGCAGGCAGGCACTGTGAGAACAGAGCTAGACATGGTCAGTAACCATCACCTTCACACAGTGGCGGCTCCAGGATTTTTTTTGTTGGGGGTGCTAAGGGGGGGTTCTGAACAGTTCAGAGGGGGTGCTAAAAACTAATTAAATTGAGAGAAAGTAATGAACGCCTAAACTTTAGCTATCAGTTTTTTATATACAGCAGCTTCGAAAAAGGCATATTCAACTTTTTTTCTGTGGTAATACACTTATCATATGCCACTGTATTAGTAATAACGCCAAATATGACACTTACAAAGTAATATAATTTATGACCGAGTATAGAAAAGAGAGGAAGTTTTTTTTTTGTATTAAATAAAACTATTTTTTTTTTTTTTTTTTTATAAAACTATTTCTACACGGGCACAGATTGCGGGTGATAACCTTCCCGTGCTGATTCGCATGGTATCATGTGTCGATGATAGCCAGAGACAAGCATACAATATTGGCAATATTAAGAGGATTTAGCATTTCCAATTAATGTAGGCCTATTATTCTTATTATTAGGCCTATTATTATTATTATATTATTTTTATTATATGAATATATTATTATATTATATATTATATATATTATTAAATTACATAAAATTATTGCCCCATGATAATTTCATAGCGCATCACTGCATGATGCTGTGAGGATAATAAAATAGGCTATTTGTCAGACTTTGTTTCCCTGTGTCTTGTGTTTCCACATGCTTCCTGTGTTTCCGTGCCCATATTTGGTTTTCCTGTTCTAGTATTGCTGTTAGTTCATTATTACTTCAGTTAGTCCAGGCCGTATGTGTTGATTATGTTCTAGGTGTGTATCGTTAGTTCTGTCTATTTAGAGTGTGTTCTGCACCATGTTTCCTGTCCGCTGTTATACGTCATGTCTGATGTATTCCTGTGTTCCTCTGTTGGAGTCTTTGATGATTAAAGAAGGTAAATTGAATATTCTCTCGTCTCCTCGTTCCAAACCCCTGAGAAGTGTGACAGAACAGTGGACCGAAAAAACAGAAAGTGAGCAGTGCTTTTTCCCCCGTGTTTTGTTGTTCCTGTTTTTTCTCCTCGCGCAATGGAAGTCGCCGCCTGCTTCATTGCCCTTGACCGCCAAGATCTCCAATTCGTTGAGTATTCCTGGGAGTTCTGCAGGCTCGCCGTGGTGACGGCTCTCGATGACGCCACCATTCTCTTGCTGTTCTGTCACGGGGCCAATTCCCATCGTCCCGTGGACCTCCCAGACACCACAGGACTAAGATGGAGGGAAGGGATCCTCCGGTGTCTGGAGAATGTCCTGCCACAAGTCAGAATCAGCCCACCGTCATCTCTCCTCCCCACGCCGTCTGCGGGGAAATCCAGCCCACAAATCTGACAATCTCCTATGACAATTTGGAGTGTTACATATTATCAAAGCTGAGAAAAGAAAACAATGCTGCAGAGAACAGATAGCTAAATGCTGTTATTGCTGTTTTCCATGTTCGTGGAGTAAATATTTTTACATGGCTTTTTAAAAATGCCAGGTAGCCGATGTTTATGTGTTTGGCCAATCAGCATACACTTAGGTAGTTGCTGTATAACTATTTTAGATCCTGCTCTGAATTAGGAGCTAATTTATTTCCCCAAGCGGAGTTCCTAGAACTGAATACATTCCTACTTCATGCAGTGTGAATGCGTCAAAAAATGGGTATTTCCGCCTATAGTTCTAAGATATATGAAAAAGTTTCACCAGTGCAAAAGCCTTTATTTTAAGAGTGTAATTATTGCTTGTAAAATCTTTTGGGAAAGCTTTCCACTAGATGCTGGAACATGGCTGAAGGGATTACCTCCCATTCAGACATAAACAACAGTAAAGGCAAGCACTGATTTTGGGCAATGGGGCCTGACTTGCAGTTGGCCTTTATTCCAAAGCTTTCCAGTGGGGATCAGGTCTGGGTTCTTCCATTCATCATTCCCTCATGGACTTTGCTTTGTGCATGCATGGGGCAGTGTTGTTGTGAAATAGAAAATGGCTTAGAATAACTCCTTAATTAGAAGAGTATATCCACATACTCCTGCCATGTAAATTCATTATAGTTTAATGATTAGCTATCTGAATTGGTGTTTGTTTTTTATATGGTATGTTATGCTATGTTTAAATTTTTTTATATATTTATTATATTAACATGTATTTTAGATTGCATTGTATGTTTTACTACTGTTTTAATTAGGGTTAAAGCATGTAATACTACAAATACAGCATGTTGGGCTGTAATTACTATTGAAAGCAGTTAAACAGTTGATGAATACTGAAAATACATTGCTTTTGGTATAATAATGTTTTGTTATTTCATGAAATATGGTTTATATGCTGTGAGTAAATAGTATTAAAGTTCAGCTAAGAAATGTAAGGGATCAAACCTTAATAAACCTGTTGAAGTGAAGCAATCACTTCACAACAGAATATAAATTATATTTGTATTGTTAGCTTGCTTCACTCCACTCAATTGGGAAGGGTTTTTCTTAAAGTTGAGTAGACTTAACTTATTAGAGTTTACAGTGAAGAGAGGTTGAGTGAAAAAAGTTTCATCAGTTGCAGTAGTCTGTTCTAAAATAATGAGCCAGTTCGTTAGTCATCTAAAGGGCCTGACAAAGTCAAACTCTGACAGGCCAAAACTCTTATAAGGATGAGGAACAGGAGGATTTCCCAATGTGAGGTGACTAGGAATGATAAAAAAGGTGGCGCGGTTGTAAAGCTGCCAAAGATGAAGAATTTGCCTTGACAGGGAACATAACACAGAGTCTATACAAAAACGTGTCAATCAGAAAAAAAGAAAGACTTCATGATGAGGATGTTGGGGTGAAGTTGAAGTCCCTCAGGGCCTACATCCCTGTGGAGAAGATTTTGGCTACCGACTTCAAAGTTATTATGGAAACATCCGATTAAAAGTGATTAATTCAGTTGTGTGTTGCTTATCGGACTGTGTAGTACTAAAATTAAGATTTATGCACTCTCCCACTCTTGTTTGTGTATCTTAAAGTTGCCATGTAATATCTGCCAGTCCAAAATATCACATAAGCCCTTATGACTCATCTACAATTCAGAAATTGATAAATAATTCAAAGGAAACCAGTGGAATCCTATACATAGCATCCCAGAAGTCCTAGATATTTTATAGAATTGTTTCCATTATCAAGAATTACCACACACGTTAGGCCTATCAAAGGAACACACACACACACACACACACAGACACACAACACACACACACACACACGATGAGAGAGAGAGAGAGAGAGAGAGAGAGAGAGAGAGAGCTTGTCGAATAGATTATTGTAGGAGAGGCCTGTATTCACATCATGGTAAAACAATAGAGGAGAATGATTTTAGCTTCTCTAAAACCAAGCAATGCATCCTGTGAGTAAGCACCTTTAAATAACGACAGAATGTCACATCTAAATTTATGCTTCAGAGCATTGGGGCTCTAATACTCATCACCTGTTGTCAGGGCAACGGGGAGTTTTCATACAATGATAAAGTGAACACCCATGACAGAACGATCTAATATGGCTAATGCTGTCACTGTGCGCCACTGAGACAAATGCAGAATTAGGATGGATTAAGCCACGATGTCTGAATTTGTATGAGTTAGACCAGTTTATGCATGTTAGTGCTGACCGTTTAGCATTACAGTAGGCTATATATATTTTGCTAGTTTCACAGCTTCAAGGTCTTTTTTGCTTTTCACTTCTAATTAAGATAATGGTCCATTGTACAACCCGAATTCTGGAAATGTTGGGACGTTTTTTTTAATTTGAATAAAATAAAAACTAAAATACTTTTAAATCACATGAGCCAATATTTTTTTTCACAATAGAACATAGATAACATACATTTTACAATTTTATGCATAAAATGAGCTCATTTCAAATTTGATGCCTGCTACAGGTCTCAAAATAGTTGGGACGGGGGCATGTTTACCATGGTGTATGCATCTCCATTCTTTTCAAAACAGTTTGAAGACGTCTGAGCATCGAGGTTATGAGTTTATGGAGTTTTGGGTGTTGGAATTTGGTCTCATTCTTGCCTGATATAGGTTTCCAGCTGCTGAAGAGTTTGTGGTTGTCTTTGACGTATTTTTTGTTTAATGATGCGCCAAATGTTCTCTATAGGTGAAAGATCTGGGTCCGTATTCACAAAACATCTTAAGGCTAAAAGTAGCTACTAACTTGCAGATTTAGGAGAAAATCTTAAAAAATAGAGGGTGTGTCAGTCCTAAATTTAGGACTCTCAAATTATTTATCTAAGAGTAATTCACAATATAAATGTATAATTTATTAAAAGTACAGTTTTTGACCATCAATCTTGTGTGGTGAGCTTGCAAACATAATTTAAATAGACAAAAAAAAATAATACATTTTCAGTTTTTTATTAATAGAAAAAGAGAAAAATCATGATCGAAATAATACAACACTTCTTGCACAGGGTTGCACAGTTTTCATTCAGGAGACTTTTTTGTTCATACACGCACACATTTACACATGCATGCACATTAGTGATGCGCGGATGGCGGTTATATCCACGGGCGCTGCGGATGATCTGCGGGTCGGGTGGGTCAGGTAATAAAAAAAATGCATTCTGATCATTTGCGGTTGGTCGCGGGTGGATAAGATAAATCATTAATGATGCAAATATTAACTAAATTTTTAAATAGGCTACAGAAATCGTATAAAGTGTAAACTAACATATTAATGTTATTCAACAAGACACCAGGCTATTAAGTCAAGAGCAGTGAGGGATTTTCTCTCTGTCTTTGTTTGATTATTATTAATTCACTAGACCCATTTCACGAATCCAATACTGAGTAGAGGTTGACCTATTGATCGGCCGGTCGATCAATCGGCCGATATTCGTCATTTTTTAATTAATCGCCATTGGCCGATTGTGCTGCAAATTAGGCCGATAAATAGGCAAGCAACAGGTACGTGACGTGCTCTGCTTCAAGCAGATTGCCATTCCACTGGCACAACGGATAACCCTGTGATGTCCCACTCTGCCTGCTAACTTTTTAACAATAGGTTGTTTGCACATAAAGTCATTGCTGTAGGACTTCGGCTCCTGTCAACCGCAGACGCAGGTTTACAAGACACTTTTTCCTGAGTTTTTCAGTAAATTTCTTGACTTTTCCCCTTATGAACAACACATTTTCGTACACGATGAAAGCTCCTTGTGTTTTCTTGGTTTGGTCGATTTGAGCATTCATAAACAGTGCAAAACACGGGCATCTTGAGTTTCTGCTACTGATTCCTATGGAGAAAAAATAACTTGTCATCAGAATCACCTGTTTGCAAACAGCCTATATTCCGCTCTATCATTCTGCTCAGTTACCGCTCATGCTCACCGGAAAAGCTAAGTCCGCTCAAATAACAAACTCACAAGAAATGTCTATGTAACGTTAGTATACGTATTCCTGATTGCAGTAGCGCTGCTGTGCTGTGACATGCTGTGGTACAGCTGATCTGGGCAACGCTGGTCAAATCTCCACTGATCTGCTCCCCGCTATGATCTGCTCACATTCACTGATAATAAAGCTTTGCCAGGGTTTTATATTTTTATACATGTTTCACTTAATGTTTCCTTACACAGAATCATCATTTCCATTCATTTCCCAATGATTTACGCGATCTAAAGAGCAATAACTCATAGTGCGCAGTCATATCTCTATATGAATGGATGCCAGAGACGTACGTTTTCCTTTAGCACACACTTTAGCCAGCTTGACGTCTCAATGAGGACATAAACACACGAACAACATCCCCAGAAACCGCTCTGAGAGTCATTTCATGAGCATTTCACTGTTTGAAGGTATTCACGGCAACCCGTCAAAATAAAAAGTTTGGGTTTTTGAAGACAGTAGCAGAAATATTTGTTCAGCAGAATGTAAACACAACATTATTACTAAAATTATGAAAAATGTAATTTTTTAAGAAATGATCACACATTTCTAACATGTTTTAATTTTAATAGTAAGTTCCCTTTGTTTGCCAAAAAGTTTAATTTTAAATAATTTAAAGATAAATTAAATTAATAAATGTTTAAATTATTGTATGAGATGAAAAAAAAAAGAGAAAGAAAATCAGCCAAACACATCGGCCCCAAAAATTCGGCATATATATCGGCCATCGGCTGCCCTGATTTCTAAATATCGGCATCGGCCAGAGAAAAACCCATATCGGTCAACCTCTAATACTGATACACATGCGCTTTTCTTTCGTAACTGTTTACATTAACTTAAGACAAAACTAACAGAGCTTACGAGGATACTCGACAGGACAACCATTTTGGCGTCATTTTGTGTGTATTTGGCCACTTAAGCGCAACAAGCTTTGCTTGTTAGATTTGGAGTGCATTCTTGGATGTGACTGTGAGCGCACAGAAAAGGAGAGCATGAGTCCGAATGGCTTTAAAGACGTGAAAATAATCATTTTTGTGACGATGCAACATTGACAAATTAGGAAATTGACAATTCTGTCAACTGCACCAAAGTTACAAGCTAAAGTCTTGTATTGCAGCGTGCAGCAGCTCTAGATGCGCCGATGTGAAGAGAAGGTCAAAGAGAGAGGACTCGGTGCTGAATCACTCATGCTGTTTTCAAATGACTGATTTGATCTGATGGTTTGTGTGAATTTATTTACTCATCTAACCTATATATGCTATATTGAATAAATGTTTTTGCAGTAATTTCCCTCATTTTAAGTTGAAGGCTGCGGAATGAGTAATGCGATATATGCGCAATACTGCACTGAAATTCAGGACATAATTAAACATAATTCTATTATACGGAGGAAGGATTGTGAAATAGATTTCCATGACTTTTCCTAAACTTTCTTGGTTATTTATTTTTCCAAATCGATCCAGGCTTGGAATAGCTTTTTTTTTTATTCCATGACTTTTCCAGGTTTTTCATGACCATACAAACCCTGAAAGTGACGATCGGGTGCGGTTATCTAAATCAGACAAAAATATAGGTGTTTTATAGACGTTTTTAGCTCATCCTCACATCACTAATGCACATGCATACACCCATACATTTACAGGCACGGACTCATTATAGTGATGCACACACTACATGTCAAAAAGTCTCACTTCCAAAAATCATCACTCTTGTGCTGTTTACTCCTCCTTCACCATGGTTTTGTTTGTTTCGTTTATTATTTTATGCAATCCAAAACTCCACGCTCCCTATCTCTCCATTCAAATTATGGATTATGAAGAGGATGTTTAGGCAATAATTACATTGTTCTCTTCACATATATTTAGTCTCAGTTCTACCTGAGGTGCTGTTGCTAACAGCAGACATATCTTTGTACAAACGAAAATATTTTTATTAAATTAGCTTAAGTTCAAAACATAATCAAACACAGATAAAATTAAAGACTAATGGTAGAATGGTAGAACAATATGACGTTGGATGTCGTTACCGTTCCAACAGTGGAGGTGCTTAAAGTCCCTGTAAAGTCCCTGTCCAATACAGCTTTGCCGCGATGACGACCTTTCAGGTGAGATATCTGACTTGAGGTATGAGCGGAGGTATGTATATTTACAATTAAAGTAATTTTGAGTGTTATTACTACTAATATTATTTTCTAAAATAAGGTACATGTAGCTAATATAAAAGTGCATATGTGGCGCTGTTTTTGTTATTATTTTGCAACCGTGCAAGTCTTACGCGCAGTGTAGCCTACGTTTCCATCCGAATCGTTCACTCCTTTCTGATAGTCCACTCAAACGCCATACACTATATAAGGATTAGTGAATGAGTGAGCGATTTCGGACACCGCTTTGGGTGCTTATCATTTCTTATTTGTGCATCCTCGTTTCCTTTCCTCGCGTCTTAGCTCCATACCCCTTAGGATACGAGGGAAGTCAAAGTGAAAGTGACGTAACATATGGCCAAGTATGGTGATCCATACTCAAAATTCGTGCTCTGCATTTAACCCCCAAATTGACACCATCAAGTGTGAACACACACACCAGTAACACACACACCATTAACACACACCAGAGCAGTGGGCAGCCATTTATGCTGCGGCGCCAGGAAGCAGTTGGGGGTACCTTGCTAAAGGGCACCTCATCGTGGTATCGAGGGTGGAGAGAGAGCTGTACATTCACTCACCCCACCTAAAATTCTGCCGGACCTGAGACTCTAACTCGCAACCTTTTGGTTACGAGTCCGACTCTCTAACCATTAGGCCCACGACTTCCCCACAGATGCAAGGAAAGGGAAATAAGGACGGAGGAATCAAAGGATGAACATTGTAATATTCTTGACCACTCAAGTGTCACTGAAAGCGTCATCAGCTGCACTAAAGGGATCTGCCCTTATGTTGTTAAAGTTCGTAATTTAAGGCATTCATTATAAATGTTAATAAAGCAAGATACCCTGTTGAAATATATGACATGTATGGTTTATTTAAACTGAAAATGTAAAATATAAATGTAAATTATTATGTGAAGGGGAGGAGAATTTATGCGTGCATCATGTTTAGTCAATAAAACACTTCCGCAAAGGATACACCTGTGTGTCCTCGCTCATGACTCCCCAGGAAGCATCCTCACTCCTCGATCCTCGGCTCCTCACGGTGCAATTAGAGAACTGAGATTTCTTACAAGATGCCTGAGCTCGATTGGTTTCCGGGTCATAGGATTGAGGACGGAGGAGCGAGGAAATGAGAAGGGCTATTGAGAAGCACCCTATAACATAACAAGAACAGAAAATACATGTGATACATTCATCTGTTTCTGAGAAAATTCCCAGAACTTTTCACTCCTATCTGCACTTTTATGGGATTGTGGTCTATTTACTAAATCTGGCCCTTGAAATGTAGCCTCCTGATAAA